>WOGM01001174.1:0-10415 GCA_015342125.1 Leptinotarsa haldemani | reverse complement strand
TCAATAGAATATTAGATACTCGTTCCCTCAAAACTCTATATTATGCTCTTGTGGAGTCACGACTGCGATATAGTGTCCTTAGCTGGGGTGGTGTACTCAATACCTATCTTCAAAAACTTGAGATAGTACAGAAAAACATTTTGAAAATAATTTACCAAAAACAAAGTATACGCGTATCCGTCAAAAAATCTTTTTGAGGATGCAGCTATCCCCAGCGTCAGAAAGTTATATTTACACGACATAGCAATTTTCATAAGGAAAAATAAATACACCCTTCAACAGTTAAAGCATAGTTATACCACAAGAAAAAAAACAAAAATGTTGGTACGAATACAGACAACGAAAAAATCGGTGGGACAACGACGTTTCAGTTTTTCACCAGATAAATTGTATAATTTTCCAGACGATATGCATCAAAATAAGCTAATGAAAGTCAACTCGATACCAATAATGAAAAATATATTCAAAAAGTATCTCCTCAATGTAGATCATGAAATCATAATGAATATAATTGATAACAAATAAATTATACAAATTTCCCTAATTTCATTGTTATAGAAATAAACTCAATTTTCGATTCCCATCTCATTGTCATTCACTTTTTCTCAGGTCCAGAATATTGTGAATATTGTATATACTCACACTGAAATACTCACAAATAATCGAAGAGTATTTAGTAACACAATAAGTAAAAAATTCCCATACACAACCTTAGGGTTTTATTCGGTTCTCTCGATGTTTATCACTAATTATCTTGGACATTCCAATCAATTGGTTGTTATCTTTTTTAAATTCTATCTGAAATTGCATATGATGCTTCGAAAATTATTTTTATTGTTGGTAAATAATCGTATTATCATTATCTTTTTTGAGTTTCTCTTTCTAGCGTAGTGTGCGCTGGTCAGACCCTATACCCGAAGCCTCGATATATTAAAATTAAACTATTCATTAAAAACTATTATAATCAACTGAAAAATATCTTTGAGAACGACTGAATCAGAAACCTTCATCGGTGTATACTCTACCTACATATGTCTCTATTCTTACTGTCTTCTGAAACTAAGTTACATTTTTAGTTAGATGGCATCAGTACACTGGTATATACCTATATTTTCAATGTTAAAATTTAGCAGCCTGAGGGGCACAATACAAACTTAGCTTAGGTGATCTTAGACTGCTTGGAATAGAATATTCTACATCTTTTACTTACTATGTATTTATATTAACTTTATGACACTGATATCAACCTGAATAAAAATCTACCCATCTACCTAAATCTATACATTCAATGATCAGTCAATATATTTTCATTCAAAAAAGTTACAGTACCAAAGATTGCGCAGTTAGTAGTAGATATTTGCATATTACATTCTGAGAAAGGAATCCACGAAAAACCGATGGTGTGAACTATCATTCACAAAAGTTTTTTTTCTTGATTCCAAAGCTATCAGTCACAATCGAAGACACAGTCACCCATCGCGGTTCTCAGGAATCCACTTCGAGTACTAATCCATTTGAATTCAAAACCATCAAGATCAACGATTCACAAAATAAGTCGAGAGAATCAGATAGTCGCTCGAAAAATCTTGCCACAATGACCTCCATCATTTATAATAGACGTCAATAGTAATAACGTTCATATTGTCATTCGTGATTGATGGTAGATCCGAGATTAAAGTCCTGGGCTTTACTGTTCTCGTTTTGGTTTTTCACTGCGTATACCTTTGCGATCACCAGTGGTAGATAATCGCCACTTTTTAGGATAAGAATCTGAACGGCATTTTAAACTGCATTATACTTCACATACTTTACCAACTCAAAGCCAATATAGGAGATTGTACGTAGGTGCTGTCTGTCTTCGATATCTTGATGACTGTACCGCAGAATCTACCATTGCGCGCTAATTTTTCTTAAGGTTGAAATAACGAGCACTGCAGGAATAGTGCGGATTGGTGTATCCTATTAATTTTATGGCGACTAACATGAGATCAAATTTGTCGTAAGGATATTTCTAAGTTTGTAGTGTAATGTAACTTTTTGAACTCTATCACAGAATAATAGAACATTGTATCTCGAAACATATCATTGTGCGCTGATTTTCCTATGGTTGAAATAACGAGCACCGCATCAGGAATAGTGCGGATATATGTACCCTATCAATCTTATCGCGACTAATGAGATCAAAATTGTCGTAAGGATACTTTTAGTTTTGTAGGGTAAAGTAACGTTTTGAACCTTATCACAGAAAAATAGAATATTGTACCTCAGATTTTCTTTTGGTTGAAATAACAAGCAGTGCTGGAATAGTGCAGATTGGTGTTCCCTATTAGTCTTATCGGAACTAACATGAGATCGAATTTTTTGTAGGGATACTAATAATTTTGTAGTGCGGGTTGGTGAACCCTATCATTCTTATAGCGACTAATATGAGATCAAATTTGTCTTGAGGATACTTCTAGTTTTGTAATATAATGTAACTTTCTAAGCCCTATCACAGAATAATAGAACATTGTACCATAGAATATAGCATTGTGTGAACGAGCAGTTCAGGAATAGTGCGGGTTGGTGTACGCTATCATTCTTATCGCGACTAATATGAGATCAAATTTGCAGTGAGAATACTTCTAGTTTGGTAATGCAATGTAACTTTCTGAACCCTATCACAAAATAATTGAATATTGTACCATAGAATATATTATTATGCGCTGATTTTCTTATGGTTGAAATAACGAGCAGTGCAAGAATAGTGCTGATTGGTGGACCCTATAAACCTTATCGTGACTAACATATATATATATATAAATCCCTATATCATTTTTGCATCATTTCATAATACCATCATTATGGCGTCTACCAGAAATCATGGAGTATATCAGGTTTTTTTACATGAAATTGAAATAATATTGGTTAATTTCAGTTAATTGAGATTAATATACAAATATACTTCGACCAATTTTTTTTTTCCGAAAATGAACATTTTACCAATATTTCTGCATCTTTACATGGATTAGTAAATTCTGCGTCCGTATAATTTTGATTATGCGCTTCAGTGTTTCATGCATCTCCTTAGGATATATTCAGTATGCTATTACTACAGTCATGCATCCGCCCTATTGCCAAATGTAAGAGTTTGCTTTTCAGTGATATGTAATACAATGCAATAGGAGCATGCAGGAATATTTGTACATTTCTCGAATAGAATTAGGAGACATGAATTCAAGCGGATATCAATTAAACTCAACTGAACCTATAAACCCAGAAATGAAATATTTTTCATTAAATTCATTGTCCATATGTTGACTATTGGGACATCTCAAAATATCATCTGAATGGTTTTACAGATCAATGATAAACATTTACATCGAAATTCTTTCAAAAACGGTTTTTGAGATATTTACAGAAGAATTATTTCACCTCAATTAATTTTCCTTTTCTATCACTGAAAATTTAATGTAACAACTGATTTTTCAATAAAGAGGACAAGCATCAGAAGAATATTTTGAGAAAAGAAAAGCAATACTATACCTTTTTATCCTTAATAGCTTTTTGAATTGAAGTACAGACAAACGAAGGTGAATTTTATTTTTTTATTAAACATACAAACTCAAAAGAATACATTTTTTTCGGAAAACAGTATTATTGTTTACGATAGGCGTTTTGAATAAAAACTTTTATTTGTTTCCACTGTTTATTATCAAAAACCCCAGGATGGGCTAGTTTCAAATCTTCGCATTCCCCTTTTTTTGGTGGCACTTTATTTGTTATGTGGTCTCTAAAATAGGATATCGTCAGATTTTTCTGATTTGTTGTCCAAGGAACCAGTTTTCTTTTATTTTGTGGCCGAATAAAACTCAATGGAGCTTGCTGTTCTAATATTCCTTCATTTTCCTCTTCATCTGATGAATCCTCTTTCACATTTTCTTCCATGTCTAGATCTATTTCATTCAAACTCTTTCCTTTATATAGTCCTGCCTGGCCACTCTCCATCAAAAGTAAAAGTTTGGTAATTTTCGCTGTCTGAAAAACATCATCAGGCAAGCGATATACCTGTTTGTGGATATCTGTGGTATGGCCCATGAATGTGGCCAATTGCTCTATATCGTTTGGAGATAACTCAAGTATCTGGCTCATAGTGGCAAGATGTTTTCTCAACCTTGTAGAAGTGATCGCTTCTGGATTTTTTGCCCCACTAAGTTTTGCATGTTTCTGCATCACCTTGTATCCTGTTATGGGCGTGTCATGTTTTAATGTAGGAAAAAGGTATATATTATCTTTTCTCACAAAATTGTCTCGTAATTCAATAAGATTTTGTAGATGATTTTGTACGTCGGTTGCAAATAAAACAGGAACACCGCGATCACGTTTTCCTCTAGTTACAACCCGTTTGAATTTTTTCATCAAAATTTTCTCTGTATGTGAAATCGCATAATCAAATTCCTCATATGACTGATGCTTTGGAGCGTTTTGATATAAATGCAAAGGCATACGTTGTAACTCTCCTCCTCGTTTCCGATTTAGTAACATTGATCGGCAATAGCACACTTCCAAAAGTAGTTTATAGGATTTTTCATTTTTTGAATTGAACCTAAGTTGTTCTTCTGCTAATTGGGCTTTCTCCAAAAGATAACTTCTGAATAATTTCAAGTCACTTGCTAAAGGCACTATTGTTAGTTTATTCCACTTTCTGGTATTGAGACATGAAGCTGCCACTGAAGAGACTTCAAATTTCCAAGAATCAATAAGAAGTTGTTGGAAAGTTTTGAAATTAGCCTCAAGTTCGGCTGTATCAATAGTAGAGTTGTATGATCTTTTTTTCAAGGTCATTCTTATAGCTAAACTACAACATTCTTTCAGAGATCTTGCTATATTCATTGCGAAAGTTGCAGATCCATACTCATTTTTAGTTGCATCAAATCTAGATATTGATTTCGTTGCTGCAACAAATGAGTCAAAATATACTGGCTGCAAGGCATCATACAAATTTTTCACGGTGGGATGAAGTTTTTTGATTTCAACCAATATTTTAGCAAGTTCTCTCATTTTCCGAGAACAAATGTTTATATGGTGCTTTTCTCTATGGCTTGTTATGTACTGCGCGCCATACTTACAGATTAGAATATCTTGTTTTGCAACAAAAGATATTTTATCGGCTAGCATTCTTGGAAATACTGTCTCTTTGAGTTTTTGGTCCACAGGATGCTTCATCAGAATATTTTGTGCATCTGATTTATGTGAAAATATTGTTTTTTCTCCTGGGTTTTGTGGACACTTTTTGACATGGCGCCAAAGTTGGGCAGGTCTAAAATACCCCAAACAATGTTTGCATGGTATACATTCAGAATCGTTTCTGCCAGGAACATGACTTTTTTTGACAGGTTTCTCACAGATATCTGAATTTTTTAAATGGTTACCTCTCTTCCTTATTGCAGAAATCAGTCTTTTACGGGTGATGTCATTAGGCTTCAAAGTTGCAATCTTTTGAACATCCATTTCCTGTGAATGGCTTCTGAGAAGATGTCGTCCGAAATTTAAAACAGAAGTTTCACAGAAATAACAAAAATCCGGATACCGTTTGACTTTAGAATATTTCATCTTTTTGGTCTGATCCTTATTTTCTGATTCATTAATGAATGATACTATTTTATTTGACGAGGCAGAGATGCGTTCTGAAGTGGCTGATATTGTTCCATTTCTTTCACTTACTATAGGTTCATTTTCTGGGAAACTAATGGAAACATTTAATTGATGTTGGTCCAAATTTCCTACGATTGCTTCTGAACTATCAGAATTCTTGTTGAACTTGGAAATCCTTATATTTTGAGTACTACTGTAAGAATCTGAAGAAAATTCATCGGTATCTGGAAAATATTCTGATTGATCTGAACTAAAATATTCTTCAAGTTCCGAGTATAGATCAGTAGGAATATCAGCATTTTCATTTTTTCCATGAGTTTTCTTGGCAATATTTGACATGGTAGGTGATGTTTCGAAGCTGGTAGAATTCAAGACCACATTTTGCAACACTATAATATTTTTGCTATCATCTACTGTTTTCACCTGACTCTCATACTCATTTCCCAATACAATGTTAGAATTCTCACACATTGGTGGGACCTTATTATAGTCGAGCCGGTTATTGATAAATTGACTTGGAAGTGGCACTGACAAATTTTCAGAAGTGGGACAATTTTGACATAGGTGAAACATATTATTATCGGCGTATATTTGTTGATTTTTTTGGTCACCTGAAAATAAATAAAAATATGTAAGGAATTTTTCCATTGACAAGTATATTGCTATACAGTGTCATCCCCAAAGTATGCACCATATGGGAAATTTATTTATTAAGGGTTTTTTGACCAAATGTTACTCTTGATGAAAGTTTGTGCATCCCCTAATACTAAACATGAACCAACGAAATACAGTAAAGCATGCGAGGAGCCTTCAAATAATTGATTTTGAGACAAGAGTAAAGTACTCTCTTTTTGAAAAATCTCGGAAAATGTTATTTAAAAAAAGTAGTTCAGAATTAAAAAATACATCTAGATATGAAGTCATGGCCATCTAAGCGAAGTTTTATTTTTTTATCACTTTTTTTAATGGGGACTACGAAAAAAAAATTGCTAAAACGATAAATATACTGTATACGTCGGTTTATTTTAAAAGCCTGCAATATTACGAATTACACAACTATGATGTTAACCACGGTCAATTTTTTTGAAGAGTGGAATAATTTCCTAAGTTTTTGGTGCAGTTATTTTTATTTTTTGTTTACACCAAAAATTATTCAAAAGTACACTGTATTGTAACGAAAACTTAATATTCAATAATAACTATCAAATCACAAAACATCAAATTAAAATAGGTATTTCGGAACAAACTCATCGCTTTTCTGAAGATTTTTTGTCCAAAATAATCTTCAGAAAATCAATTCTTGTTACAATTACTGTATAATTTTGAGAAATTTTCGGTGTTGACAAAAAATAAAAATAACTTTGTACCAAAATTTTTGAAAATTATTTTACTCTTCAAAAAAATTGATCGAGGTTAACACCATAGTTGTGTAATTTGTAATATTGCAGGCTTTTAAAATAAACCGTCGTATACAGGATGCTGTCTGTTTATCGTTTTAGCAATTTTTTTTCGTAGTCCCCATTTTTAAAAAATGGACATGACTTCAAATTTAGATGTATTTTTCAATGCTGAACAACTTTTCTGAATAACGTTTCCTGATTTTTTTTCAAAATAAGAGTACTTTACTCTTGTCTCAAAATCAAATATTTGAAGACTCCTCTTATATCGTGTGTTTTACCGGATTTCGTTGATGCATGTTTAGTTTTAGAGGATGCACAAACTTTTATCAAGAATAACTTCTTGTCGAAAAACCCTTAATAAATAAGTTTCTCATATGGTGCATACTTTGGGGATGACACTGTATAAAAAAATACAGAATACTGTTTTGATGCGTGGGAATCAAGAGAAACATTTTTTATTGAAAAAAAATAGTTTCAATTGAAATATTTTTGATTCAGTTGAACGAAAAATGAATTTAATTTATCCTATCTGAAAACCTGAAATACGTTCAGGAAGTAGGAAAAGAAAAAATATTTTTCAATATAGACTCTGATCAAAAATCATTCAATGTCCAGCCGTAATGTAATGTTGAAATTGAAAATCACTTTTTACACTCGAATTTGGAAACTTTATCTTTAGAATTTTAGAGATTGGGACCCCCATTTTATAAAAAGGTGTTAATAGATTGATGAGCACTGTTAACTATTCATTAGGCAATACCACTAGTATTGACCAAGAAACATTGTCCAGCAAACGTTTTAATTCAGTGATATATTCCTTTTTCATTTTTATTGAAAGTCTACTTTTTCAATTTAAAAATTTCAATTAGTTTTTTTTTTTAATATTCTACACAAAATTGTAAATTTCAACTCTCAAATTGAGTTAGCCCTGACCTAACAAGAAAAAAAGTCATTGAACTCTTAAAATTTTAAATTTTCTACTCACCCAGTATACAAGAAGACTCATTCAGCTTCCTCAATTGTTCTAATATTTTTTTGCCTCTCGACATTTTGGTTGTTTGTTACTCTAAAATCCTGAAAAATATATCATTAAAATCTGAGTTAATATTATTTAAGGAGGTCTTTGCACGCAACAATAGAATTTTGGACTTTCTCATTATATCATATTATATTCAACATCTATTTTGGATGTAGATGAAAAAAAGTTGGAAGCACACAAAATTCAACGGTTGAACAAATAACAATTAACAAATAGGCGAACAGTTTACTTCAGTTGGTCTTAAATATATAAATTAATTTGTAAGAACAAAAATTCTCTTACCTTGAAAATATTTATAACTTCACTAGTAACACCACAAATTCATATTAGGACAACATATACCTAACTGAAATTTTATGACACAAAAATATCAAAATCATTTATAGCAGAATACCTTTCAGGGTTGCCGGTTATATATGACGCAAAAAAATAGGAAAGGTGTATGAAAAGTATTCGTTCGCAATATACACTAAGCGGTAGCGGCGCCCCTACAAGAATATGAGTGAACTAGATTATACAATGTCGGTATCTAATTCCATCATTTTGACGTCTCACTAATAATTGTTCTATGGTAAAATCCTCTATGAATTCCATGTATGACACATGCCATTGAGATTAACTGTAACGCGCGGGATTTTTGAATTTAAAAACAACTGTGCGGAGATTCAAATTATCCATTTATTAGGGATTGTATTTTTGCGTCCGTATTCTGACGCAGAAATACGGCAGACGCAGAATTACATGCGGAAAACCAAATGTATGGACGCAGATTTACAGGTCGTTAAAGACGGCCCTGGCTGTAAATCAAATTATCTGAAAAAATGAATTGTCTTTCAGTTAATTTCATTCTGTATATATCGGAAAAATTGGAAAACGCTCTCGAACACCCTCAGAGGCTCTGGAATCTTCTGGAACTTCCCAGCTAGCAAAACCTCTGGCTTTCATATATTCAAAAGCATGCTCATTAGGTGAAAACGAAAACCTTCTTTATGGACAAGCTGATATGATACTATGAGATAAAGTAAATCTAGATATATGTGTTTTTTATCTATGCGAAGACGGGTCGGTTCGCTAATATCACATTGTTAATGAATCATTCCGTTAATCATTATTCCATAAGATCTTCCAACAGGTACTTCCGAACTTTGACAATTGATTTGACGGCCATCTTGTTGAAGCTACTTCTGTGAAAATAGTTGCCATTCATTCACTCAGTTTTGCCAAATCACCATGGTCGGATACAGCAATTAGCAATACGTGCAAATGATAAAATTATTTTATCAAGATTGGTGCTCTATTCGGGCAACGTAGCGCATTTCGCCCATTTTACGGTCACCATGATCGTCCTACCGAGAGGACTATTTGCAGTGTGGTGAATGAATTTGATTCCACTGATTTACTTAACAATCGGCCATTACCCTTACGTTGAAGAAACGCAAGATCTGCCGAAAACATCGTCGGTGTCTGTAATAGTGAGCAGCAGAATTCGAGGTAGTCGATATCGCGTCGCTCACGAGAAGTAGACCTGCCGCAGACAACTTGGCGAATATTGCGGCATGACGTACAAAATTCTATTGGAACTGAAGGTTCCCATAGACATATATAACGCCATAGACATATACAACGACGTGTGTTCGCTGAATGGGCTCTGGAGCAGTTGGCAACCGACTATAATTTTCATTCAAAAATCACCTTCAGCGATGACGCCCGTTTCTCAATGATTGGGTACGGGAGCAAACATAATTGTCGAATTTGGAAAGAAACCAATTCACATGAGATCCAAGAGCATCCAATGCATCCCAAATAGTCACTGCTGTGCAGTTTGGGCTGACGGCCTCATTGGTCTATATCACTGCCATCACTGTCAACGGGAACACCAAAGGTCGTTGATTAGGCTTGATTTGTATGCCAGCAACATGTGGTTTCAACAGGCCGGCGCTACGTGCCACACAGATGGTGCCATTTCGAATAATCTTGGGCTGTCATGGTCATCTCACGTGGAGGTGATGTAAACTGGCCACCGAGTTCGTGCGATTTGACCCCGCTAGACTTTTTCTTGTGAAGTTTTCTCAAGTCGCAGGTGTACGTGAATGAGCCACAAATCACAGCGGTCCTCAAAGCCGTCATAACTCAGGTCATCGGTCAAATTCAGCCTGATTTATGCCTCAGAGTCACAGAAAATTGAGTCGTTTCGGATACGCTTCACCAAGAGTAGCCGTGGCTTACATTTGAAAGATGTTATATCCGACACATGATGGCATCAATGGGTCTTTCAAACGAATAAAAAAATTCAATATCTCACACACATTTTGTTTTGTTTAAATTTAAAGATAGGAAGTGTC
>WOGM01001173.1:0-10415 GCA_015342125.1 Leptinotarsa haldemani | reverse complement strand
CCTCAAATACGGCAATTGATGAAAGACACTGATTTTATTAAAGTTATGACTGTTCCGGAAAGTAAAGCTTGGGAAAGTTTTGTGTTGGTAGTCAAAAATTTCCTAGGTAAACATAAAGCACCAAATTATGAAGGAATTTTACACAATATGCTGACAAACTTTCAGATTCTAGGAGCAAATATGAATATCTTACACTATCTTCGCAACCATTTGGAAAAATTTTCAGATAATTTAGGAAATTATAGTGAGGAGCAGGGAGAGCGGTTCCACCAGGATCTAAAAGTAATGGAAGAAAGAGATCAGGGTCGATGGGATTGTCACATGATTGTCGATTACTGCTGGTCTTTAAAAAGAGATTGTCCTCTGAAAAATTATAAAAGAAAAGCTCGTAAAAGGCGTTTCATGGAAATATAACATGTTTTTGAAAGTTCCCTCTCTATTTACTTCAAAGTATCATATATTTTTCCAAATAAAACTGAGATTATAAATATATCTGTTATTTTGTTTCTTGTTTTCGAATTTCTATAATGTAAAATGAAAATAAATATTTAAAAGAAAACGAGAGCAAATCTTACAAAACCATTGAGATTTCATGAATTGTGAGTATATATACACCCAAAATCAATCTTATATCTAGGGCAACAAAACCACTGTGGACCAGTATTATGTATTCTACTACTAGTCTACGATTAAGTGATGAATGTTGCGAAAGGGGCTACTTGGCCTGGAGCCTAGGGCGACCAATACTGCATTTCAACCACAAAACTACTGCATAAATGATTAGGTAGGATTGATATCATCATGAGATTAGTGGTCAAGAAAGGTTTTTAACTAATGCACAAACTTTGCATTCGGTCTAGGTTGCCTATCCTATTTCCAATCCATAAATGGTATTTGGTAATTGGCGGCAAAACAAAATTTTAACAGTTGCCTCATCAACATATATCACTAAAGCGTTGAAGAGTGTGATGAGCTGTAAAGTATTCATCTCCAAACTTTATGACCACAAGAGACCTCTCAACAAAAGCTCTGACGCTGCCGTTCATAATGAACTGGAATTTTAGTTCCAAACAAAATTTGAAACAATTCAAGAATAATTGGTGTTATAATAATAAAATAGTAAAACCTCAATAAAGAGTTTGTTATGAGATGCAAGGTAACAGCAACGTAGGTGTCATAAAGTTTTAAACGTACTTTCCGTAAAAAAGAATACCGCCTTGTTAGTTCAACAGATTGGGCTTTAAAACAGTGGCGTTCTTGAAAGGCATAGAAAATATTCTCAGATTGAAAGTGATCTATTTTTTATTAAAGCCCGATATTATTGAAATGTCAAGAGGCTTCGTTTAGATGATCAAAATATGAAACATATTCATATGTAATAGGTATATTACAAGATGGGGTAGTAGAAAGCCAAAAACCTTCTTTCTCAAAAATTAATAAATATTATAAAAATTAATTAACATTATAATAATATAACCCCTTCAAATCATATATTACTGGTTTATATGATTTAAAAGCTGATAAAGAGAGACTATTGAGTCTATCCCATGAAAATAGAAAGTATAGGTAATACCTGAGGATATTTTTCTGTGTAAGAAAACTACTTAAAATTGTTCAAATTGAAAGGGTTATATTTCTAGAAGTGAATTCTTCGTGAGTTTCTTCTCACAATGTTATCCAGATTGCTACTAAAGAGCCCTGAGGCAAGTGTCTTACTGCGAAACATCGATATCTACCAGTGAGGATGACAGTGTTCCATGTAAGAGAAATGCTTTCCTCTCATTTAGTATATTGTGTAGAAATCCTACGAATGATATCTGATTCAATTCCAAAAATTGAGAAGACAAAAGTATTTTTTGTGTAATTTAGTATATGCCAACAGCGCCATGTTTCACAAGAGAATCACACTTTTTTAACGAAGAAAGCAAATTTCTTGGCCTTTCAACAACATCATTCGTTTAATTATATTATTGCGAAGGTGAACTATTTTAAATCAAGAAAATATAATATCATCTCAAAACCTACTGCCAATTTGGAGAGAAAAATAAACTGTTTCGAATGGAGAGCAATATCAACTTGATCTGAAAACTATATCCCTTCAAATAACTCAATTCGTTCATAATAAGAGTTTTCTATATACAAAACTATATTATGATCCACTGAAGATAAAAGGAATTTTGTATAGAATGAACAGGGTTTCTTTTAAACAACAATTTCATTCATTTCAGTTTGAACATAGATAGATAGATAGATAGATAGATAGATAGATAGATATTGAAAATAATTCATATTTAGTATTATGAGAAACTAACAGTCTAGAACAGTGCTGTACACGCCAGTATATGTTGGAAAGTGACGTTGGTATGTTGTGATTTTAAGGAAGAAGTGTTTTATGTGACTGTAGATAGTGCAATTCGCTTATACCATAATCTACCATAATGGAAGAGATTTTACAACACTGGGGGTCTTCTACAGTTGGAAAATATTTTCATGGGTAAGTATTATAATTGGATGAAATTGAAGTGTTTGGGTTACTTGAGAAAAAACCCTGCTATATTAGTAAGTACTGCGTTGTACACCTAGTACCGAAGAGAAAGTGGTAAACTTTGACAGTAACTCCTAATTTTGCTCTCATTTTGCCAAAATTATATCAATGCTTTGTAATTTTTCACACATGCATTATTACCTTTGCCGAGTTCCGCAAGTGTATTGTAACGTTTTCATTTTCACTCACTGCGTATATTTTTGTTTTAAGGTGATCAATGTTCCACCCTGTATATTGCTCCAGTTTGGGAACAACAAAATTTCCTAAACCACCCAATCAACCTACCTCCCATGTACAGGTGTACAGTGTCACGTCCATGTAAATAATTATAAATGTTATATATAGTTATTGAAATAACCTTGAGCTGACTCGTTCAACGTTCATTTTGAAAGCCCCGTATATTGGTAAATTGTCAAGGAGTACCTAAACACTGTCAAATGTAATTCTGTGTTGACAAATTTACCTTTCCGTATTCCGTCTCTTTTTTCTTCTAATTAACAGTTAGACTTCGTTTAGTTCCGATAGTCTCTAGTTTGTGCGAACTCTATGAAGATCCCACAAATTTGACAGAATTATTTCGGAGAACGACAGTAGTCGACAAGGGATTCGGTTGTCAAACTTCGTTCTGTATAGACGTGTTTCAAAACCGGGTATTTTTTTCCTAGCGAATTCTAACCTACTCTTCCTTTGTTTGAAATTAAACCTTTCTTTTCCTTTTGTTTTTGGTGAGTACTATTATATATATTGGGAGTAGCAAGGATTCCTGAAAATGTTAGATCCAGGGGGGGTCGACCCCCCTATTATTACGGAAAATCAGGATGGTGATAATGACAATACTTTGATGGATGATGAATATGACGAAGAGCAAGCCAGGATAGCAAAACAACAAAAAAATAATGAAGTGGCAAACAATAGTCCAAATACGACAGACAATCAGGTAAAAAAAACCGTTGAACCTATATATTATAAAAACTCAGATATTGGGCCTTTTTTGGTTATGATTGAAGCCAAGGACGAGCTTCAAAAAAACGTAGGGAGACTTAATCATCTCACGATTGCAACGGAAATTTTTGATCTTCAACTAAAAGATGTAAAAATGGTGAAAATTAAAGGAATTAATAAGTTAGGGATTGAATTTTGCAATGCAGAGACTGCTAATAACTTTACTAAGAATGAGGGTCTGAAAAATAAGGGTTATAATATTTATATTCCACAAAATCAAGTTACATGCAAAGGCATTATCAGAAACGTACCCAAATCCTTTAGTTTTGACAAAATTAAAGCAATAACTCGCAGTCCTTTTAAAATTTTGGACATTAGAAGATTGAATAGGAGAGTTCGTAATGAAGATAACACGGTGGAATATGTTCCCACCTCAACAATTTTAGTGACGTTTGAAGGAATAATCCTTCCAAGACATATTTCTATGAGTTTCCTATCTATGCCAGTTATTCCATACATTCAACCTGTTATGCAATGCTTTTCTTGCTTAGAATTTGGACATACTAGAAAGCAGTGTAGGAGTAATAAAGTAAGGTGTCACAACTGTGGCTCCGATACAGTTCATGATAGTACATGCCAAAAAAAATGCAAATTTTGCGATAGTGGTGAGCACAATTCATTGAGTAAAATATGTCCCGAATTTGAACGGCAGAAAGAAATTAAGCGATTAATGGCTTATGAAAACCTTGGTTACTTTGATGCTAAACAGCTTGTTCCTAGAATTGATAGATCTCTTAGTGATAGGACAGAAGTCAACATACCGAGAAAGCCTAGAATTAGTAACTTCTCTTTAGTAGCTGGTGACTTTCCAAACATCTCAAAACCTCTTAACTCCCAAAACAATAATATAACTATCGAACAAAGGCGGTCTGTTTTAGAAAATCAGATGGTTAAATCCAAACGTTCCTACAGAGAGGTAGCTAATGTACCTACAAAAAAAAGAGCTGTGGCACCAGAAACAGAATTCAGAGGATTTGAAAATGAATCCACTGAAAATCCCCCCACCTTCAATTCTTCCCAACCAGAAAAAAGAGCATTTATTCATAGACCCATCATATATCACAATTATTCACAACCAAGTAATACTGATTCCCAACTGAAAACTAGTTCCACATTATCAAAGCCTATTAGTGCCATACGTTCAATTAATCAGCCTCATAGTAGTGCCTCGAAATCATTTACCCAGCCTCATAATAGTGCATCGTACACCAACGCTGAAAATTCAGATATATTAGAATTTTATAATAATTTCATGCAATTTCCTGTAGAATTCCGAAATAAGCTTAGGGAACTGATCAACACTAGTTATCAGCTCTCGAGGCTTCCTTCAGATATAGATTCACCAAGAAGTAAATAGTTAATTAAAAAACTTTATAATAAATAAAAACACTAAAATGAACACAATAAAAAACTTAAAAATAATTCAATGGAATATAAGAAGTATAAATTCCAACAGGAGCAATCTCATCAATCTAATTCGCGACAAACAACCACACTTCCTATTACTCAATGAAACATATCTAAAACCTACACATACCTTTTATATTAAAAATTACAACATAGTACGAGTTGACAGGCAAGATATTACCCATAGTTTACACAATGAACATGGAGGAGGAATAGCAACCCTCATTAGGAAAGATTTGAAGTTTGACATTATACAATTCCCGTCAGAATTTCAAAGCAAACATTTTCAATTTTTAATTATCAAATATAAAGATATTAACATAATGAATGTTTACTCCACTCCCACAAATAAAATATCTCTCACAATTTTTAACCATATAATTAATAACCTAGATGGATCTCTAATCATAATGGGGGACTTTAATGCTCACCACTATTTATGGGGAAGTGCTAACAATGATAGGAATGGCAACATTTTAATAGAGATAATTAACAATCATAATATGGTGTTATTGAATGATGGTTCTCCGACACGTTTATCAAATCCTAATGAGAATCCTAGTCCCCTTGACCTCACTATAGTATCCAATGAGTTAGGCACAAAAACTTGCTGGGAAGTATTGGGGGACTGTGCGAACAGTGACCATTTTCCTACAGCGTGTACCTATAACCAATCTATAATACACACTAACGAGTGCAACCTTGAACATTATATTAAACGAAATTACTCTAAAGCTGACTGGAGTATTTACTCTAGAGAAATATCCCTTGCACTTCATAATTCTACTGAAGAAATAAGTTACCAGACATTCATCGAGATGGTTAACTATGCAGTTGAAATAGCCATTCCAACCATAACCTGTAACCCCTCCAAATCAAAGAAAGCGGAATGTCCTTGGTGGGATGAAGAATGTTCCAAGAAAATCAGAGAACGTAGGGCGGCTATAAACTCTTTTAAATCTAACCCAACCTTAGAAAATTATATACTCGCAAAGAAAACTATCGCATTAAGCAGAAAATTTCTAAAACAAAAAAAAAAATCTAAATTTAAAATATTTTGTGCTTCGCTGAACAGAGAATCGGATGTAACATATGTTTGGCGAACTATTCGAAAGTTTAACTTGATCCAACAAGGAACTTCCCCAAAAAAACTCCCTACTGAACAAATCTGTTTGAATATCTTAGACGATCTATCAACCTGCTTCATAGATCCAAATTTTGTTTTACCGGTTGCTGAAAATGTTAGCTCCTTTTCCATTATGGAATTGTGGAACGTTCTAGAAAATAGAAAAAAGTCTGCTCCTGGTAGGGATAATATCACCTACGAGATGATAAAACAGTTTCCTTTATGTGCCAAATACAAACTTCTTGAAATTTACAATAACTGCCTCATTGGAGGAGATATCCCAAGTCAGTGGAAAGAACAAATCATTGTAGCCTTCCTTAAACAATCCAGGGACCCATGCTTATCTAGCAGCTATCGGGCAATTATTTTATCTTCATGTATTTCTAAACTATTAGAATCAATGATCAAAAATAGAATGGAATGGTTTATTGAGAATAATCAATTATTGAACCATTTTCAATGTGGTTTTAGAAAAGGAATGGGTACAACCGATAATATAGCTCAACTTATCACTTTCATTCAATTAGCTTTCAGTAATAACGAACAAGTTCTTGCAGTATTTTTGGACATAAAAGCTGCTTATGACCATGTCAACATTTTTCTCTTATACGAATATCTAAACAAAATGAACATATCTTCTGCATTATCCAATCTCGTTATAAGACTTCTCATCAATAGGCAAGTCTTTATCAAAGATAACAATAATTGTATGTTAGGACCTAAACAAATTTCAACGGGTTTGCCCCAGGGCTCTCCGCTGAGCCCTCTTCTCTTTAATATTTATACGAACTCCATCTATGAAATAATACCTGAAAATATTATCCTGTTGACATATGCAGACGATCTTACAATCCTTATAAAAGATTCAAACACACTTAGAATGGGTAATCTTATGAACGAAACACTCACTAACATTGCTGCATGGATGAATAAACATAATTTTCAAGTTTCCGTTGGAAAAAGTGAATGTGTTTTGTTTACAAAAAATAATAGCAAGAGAAATATCCTTCTTAATCCCATCATTTTCAATGACCAAATCATACCCTTAAAAAAACAGGTTAAATACCTTGGTGTCAATCTCACACACAATCTTAATTGGGAACCTTACATTGAAACAGTTAAAATGAAAAGTATAAAAGGCATAAATATTATGAGATCATTCAGCAGAGTCTGGTGGGGAGCAGATCCGGCTACTCTTCATATGGCATATAACGGCCTTGTTAAATCACATCTAGACTATGGATCAATTTTTATCAAACCTTCATCTATCCAGTCCCTAAACAAGCTTGATTGTATTCAATATCAGGCGCTTCGAGTAATAACTGGTTGCATGAGATCTACTCCGATAAATGCGCTATTGGCGGAGACTTCAGAGATGTCCCTGGACTATAGACGTAAATGCTTGGCTACAAAATTTTTATTAAAAATTATTACAATTCAAGGACATCCACTTATTAACTGCCTAGAAAAATTAAAAAATTTTTGTATGACTAATGCTGGTTACTGGCACTACAAAGAAACTCCTTACCTGGTAGATGCCTTTAATATGATCATTCCTTTCAAGGACGAAATTTACTACTCAAACAAACTACCATGTTTTGAATTTGGATATGATCTCCAATTATGGGAAGTCCCGTCCATAAATTTAAACATTGATAAAGATTCATTATTTAATAATACTTTGTTTAAAGAGGCTACCCAGAAGTTTTCAGACTCTTATTCCTTTGTATTTACTGATGCTTCAAAATGCGATGTGGGAAAAAATAATGAAAAAACAGGGATAGGGGTGTACATTCCAGAAATTAATTTTTCATTTTCATCCCGAATACCTAACTTGTTAAATATTTGCAATGCCGAAATCGCTGCAATTAATTCGGGTATAAGTACTTGTTTAAAAAAAAATATCAAAAAATGCATTGTTTTTACTGACTCACGGAATGCTATTTACAAACTTTCTCAGAGAAGAATACACTCATCAAATGACTACGTCTCCCTATGTACAAAACAGCTCTTCTACGACTCCATAGAAAATGGAATGGACTATCGCATTGCCTGGATCCCTGGACATACACACATCGATGGCAATGAAAAAGCTGACACGTTGGCATCCATAGGAAGGATCCTCAATATCTCCCAACAAATACCATTAGATAAGTCAGAAATATTATGTAAGTTGAGGCATCAAATTTGGCTAAAATTCAATGAGTCCTGGCACAATCTATCTCTTAATAAGGGGAAATGGTATACATCAATTCAGGAAGGTTTTCCAATATCACCTTGGTATAAGAAATTTCCTTTCATTGATAGAAGACATCTCACCACTATCATTCGTATGCGAACAGGACACTGCCTTACAGGAGCCCACTTATTTCGAATTGGTTGCAGAGAACATCCTTACTGTGATTGTGGAAAAGTTGAGGATCTTAATCATATCATACTGGAATGCCCTATAAACTATATACCTGAGTTGGACCTATACCATGAATTTCAAAATCTTGGTTTAAAATCTCCTTTATCAATGCAAACCATTTTATATAATATGAACCTCAAAATAATGCTACTCCTAATGAAATTTATAACCTACAACAGAATTGACTTATAGTATCATAATAACAAAATTACTCTTACAGATCCCTACTTTTTATAACCTGGGTGCTACTAGTCCGAGGCAACATTTCGGGTGTGTAATGCTCCGCCGTTGCTCCGGAGCGAGAAAAGTGATATCCTTTGTTGTGCTATCTGTCTTATACCTACCTCAAAAATAATTATTCACCTGGTCAGTTGGTCTATACATTGTCGTTCGTTGTAAATAATTTAAGTACAAATATATATAGTTATAATTGCAGAATAGGATGTTTATGGAATCACTTCGAGTGAGACAACCTAAACATCTGAGGGAAGGGTGATGGAACAAATCACCGATGACTGGCAAATTGCCGAAAAGGCAGAGCCATAAGAAGAAGAAGAAGGTTTTCTCGCTTCATATGTCGGATGTCATCCATAATCACTTCATTTTCGTTTGTTAAAAGTGCAAGTTGAAGTGCTGTCAGATGCGATTTATAACAAAATTCTAAACAAAATAATTCATTTGTGATGAACGACGATATCTGATTAAACTCCTAATTATACTTATGAACCACCAAGGCCTAACTTTGCGGTAGCACTCTAAATTGTTCACACCTGAAAAAACGTCATTCATTACAAAAGAGATTAAACGATATTCAAACAATGCCTCTATTTGGAAAATCACAAAAAGGACCGGCAGACGTTGTGAAGTCCCTCAAAGAAGCTGTGAACTCTCTGGAAAAAGGAGATAAAAAAGGCGAGAAGGCCCAAGAGGATGTGTCCAAGTACTTGCTTTTGATTAAGAACATGCTGTATGGTACATCAGATGCCGAGCCCCAGGCTGATATTATAGTGGCACAACTAGCTCAAGAACTGTATAATACGAACTTGTTGTTATTGTTGATACAGAATTTGAATCGAATCGATTTTGAAGGAAAAAAGGATGTGGCACAAGTTTTCAATAACATCTTGCGCAGGCAAATCGGGACTAGATCTCCAACTGTGGAATATATTTGCACTAAGCCTGAGATTTTATTTACGCTAATGACTGGGTTAGTAGATATTTATTTGTGAAGTAATTTCAATAAATAGGTAGTTGATGATTCCGTTGAGGGCAGTCCAGTTTATTCGAAATAAATATATTCTTGTGAAATTATGATTCATAATGTTAATACAGTCAGTTTAATCTTATCTATTCTAACTTGCTATCTATTTAAAAACTGCCTGGTCAATATTCATTTTAAAGGGTTGCACTAGTTTCTGAAAAACTTCATAGACTTATGTATTTTAGTTCTCTGATCATGAATCTGAAGTCAAATTTGACATTCTGGTCTACTGCAGTATTCTTATTGTCACCAGCAGACTTTAAGAGGAGACCTGTTGTGTTAGTTTAGGTCTGGTACACTTTTATTAATGAAGTTATAATATAAATAAGAATGTTTAATAGCACAAGTAAAATATAACCCAACCTAAAATTAACATTAATATGGGGCTTTTGTGCTGGACAGCCTCTACACTGCGACCTTTGCAGATCTATTGTGTGTGCCCTCATGTATGCTAGAGTTGTAAGTGTTGATTCCTCGTCAACTTGTGGTCAAAAATGACTCCCAAGTATTTTGTCTCTTGTGCAATTGGAATTTCTACCCCATGCAGTGCTGGTGGCTTCAGCCCTCTAAGTACGTTTTACTTTTTTAATCCATATGAATCCCACGAGTAGCTAGGGAAACTTAGTCCGCCGCGACAGAGCCCCGCATGTCGCGGTAAGGTCTT
>WOGM01001172.1:0-10418 GCA_015342125.1 Leptinotarsa haldemani | reverse complement strand
TGTCTAAGATTCCTGTTTGGAACATGAATGTTGACAGATTCAAGTAATTCAGGACACGTTATTAGTCCATTGAGTAGCTTGAATGCATAGCATAGATCTGCATGAATTCTTCTGGTTTGCAATAGTTTCTGTATTTGAAGACCCAACTTGAAAGAACAAAATCTCAGAAATTTATTTTGCACTCTTTCTAGAGACACACAGTGCACATTGTGAAATGGAGACCAAATGATACATGCATATTCTAACTTAGACACCGCTATAGAGCTGAATAAATCCCTTTTAATGCTTCAATGGAAAATCCTGAACAATGACGTAAAATATGACTCAGTGTTTTGGAAGATTTCACACTAACTTGGTTTATATGGTTTACAAATTTGAGTTGTTCGTCAAAAATGACCCCCAAATCTTTTATAGAGGAAGTGTATTCTGAATGGTGATTATTTATGTTGTATGATGTATCGAATTTCCTACCAACTCTCTTGAGTTGACAATGGCATTTATTTACATTAAGAAATAAGTTATTTATAACACACCATTCATAAACTTTATCGAGATCATCTTGAAAGATAATTTGGTCATTGTATTATTTTATCGGTCTGAAAAGCTTCAAACATTAAAAATTCACTGTTATCTAAACAGCATCCCATGTCATTCACAAAAATATTGAATAACAGTAATGAATGCAGTAAGTTATCAGGATGAACCATTAAAATTTTTATATTTTTTTTCACATTTTGTACGGTGAAAATACCACAAAAAAGCTGATGAAAACTCTGATTTCCTCCACAAGCAATTACTTTCTTTGAATACTATTGTTTCAGTTTTTTATATTGATATTTGCTGTTAGATTGATTCATCGTTCTTTAAATTTCATATACTTAAATTGCATGATGTTAATATTTGTCATTAATATTGAACACCATATTGTACGTGTTCATATTGTTCCAAAATGTTGTTTTTTGTTATATCTTACTTCACTTTTTGATAAAAATTTGAATCGACAAATACGTTACCGCGCCTAAATTTTTCACAGTCACGCACAAACTGAAAGCAGCTTTGGTAGCTTTCCCAAATTATTATTCTAGTTCTAATAGGATATATAATAAACTAAATAGTCACGCACAACTACAAGCACCTTGTTGCTTCTAAATTTAATGATGAATTATATCTTATTATGTGATCCATATACAAGTCAAGACTTTCTGAAAATTTCTGCCATTAGTCCATTTATATTTTGACATTTTTGAGATATCAGATATTTTCCTAACCTAAAAAATTAACGACATGAAGGACTGAATTTGCTAAACTACGTTTTTGTTTATTCAATATTTTTAAACGATGATATTTTTCAAAAAGTTGGCTCCACTACTGTTCTTGTCTATTTTTCAACTGTATAAATGTTTCCGAATAGCTAAACAAACAAATCATATAGTATAATGATCAACCCGTAGATTTTATAATAAAGCAATTCATAATTAATATCAAACAACTACTTTCTTAGTATATTATACCGCACTTACTTCGTTTTTTTGAAAAAATTAGGCAAATCTGTTCAAAATGCAATGTTTAAAAGGTTTTCACGATTTGACTGAAACAAAATTAGTGAAAGAGAAAGAAAAAATAAAAAAAAACGTATCTGCAGTGCATCTGTTGAATCTAGAAGACCTTTCAGAATAAGAAAATATGATTACAATAATAAGAAAAATCTAAATTGGCAGAACATATTTTAACAAAAGGTGTTTGATGAATTGGGATAACATTAAAATTTCGATGACAGATCTAAAGAAATAAAAATAAATCTAGAATGGAAATAAGAATATGTTACCATGAGCGAGAGAATCGGGAGTGAATTTTGCAAATTTCATAGTTTTATCAAGGGTTGAAGGTGAATATGAAATTTTCATGTTGCATTCATCAAATCATAAATCGACCTTTAGAAATGAAAAATTATAACATCATTCGACAATTTTCAGATTCTGTAAAATTGATATCAGAAATGATGTCTTTTGTTTTCAGGACCTCACAAACAGAAAATTCAACGTTCTACTCAACCATTCTTGATTTCGATCAAGAACAATTATCCCACTAGAAAGTCCAGCAACATAAATCATTCCCAATCAGACCAAAGAACTTGAAATAATCCTTCACTTAACGTTATTACGTATCTTCCTACCGTTATTCAGCTACCAGCCAGAGCACTATCTCCCAATTTCGGTTATCTAAATGTTTCCGAAAACATTAACTCCTTCATTTTTGGTTAACGGTAAAGTAAAATCAACAAATAAATTCTGTTCAAACAATAATTTATGGAAACACTTTTTGTTCGGTAATTAACCGGCATTTATCTGGAGGAAAATCTGAAAATTACGCTCGAGCAGTACTCAACAAAAAAAACATGTAATGTATTGATAAATGCAGCTAACGATGTGGTCGATAATTGAAAATGTCCTTTAATTAACTAGGATTCTTCAGCTTCCGAAGACTTATTCCCACGTCGTCAGAGGCGAAGTGGCAGTGGCGGTCGAAGAACTATTTGCAAGGGTTCATCTGCCAGATAATACAAAAGAAAACGAAAAATTAGTGAATACCTTGTTTTAATTCGCTAAGAAAGTACTGAAAACAACAAAACTGCTAAAATGAATCAATGAAATTTTGTTAGTTTTCCAGATATCGGTTTTTATACTTCGAAAACCATTCAATGCTTCGTCATGGTAAAGGGACAAGGTTGTGAAATTTTTTATTATTATTAGCATTATCTTTTTTTTAGCGTAGAGTGCGCTGGTCAGGCCCTATCCCCCGAAGCCCCAACACATTCGGGAGGGCGCGCCAGCATTATCAACCAATGACCACTCCCCACACCGTGAGGTAAGTGACAGAGTGGTCTGGATAATTATTATTATTATTATTATTACATAAATAAACTCTGTTTTCTCTTAACGGATCCGTATAGTTATGGACCTTGGATAGCTTTTTGACACATATATCCGTCTTTAATTTATGTTCGTCAGTATCTATACAACTGAACTTGAAATCTGAGGGTTTTAAAAGACCACTAGATACTGAAACTTGAAACTGAAACCGAACAAAATTGAAACGAAGCTTTGAATTTACCAAAAGTTTAGCTCTGATACTTTTATAGCCTACAATATTACAATACATTACATTACCAATATTGGTAATGAACAATCAATAATTCAAAATGTAAAAATAAATATTACGATTTGTATTTGATATTCATAAGGAAACGAAAATGAGTTATAGCGTCAAGACATAGAAAAATAAAAGTTATTGAATAGGACAGACAATAATAGAATAGATTCTTCATTTATTGATATTACACCGTGGTGCTTTGACAAGTCAAATTTTATTCCAAATATAAACATATATGTATAATAAAATTAATGACCCTCAAAAGCGGTGATATATACATTCACCAGTAATATTGAGTAAGAAACAGGTTTTTAACAGAGGTCTTCAGAGGTTTAACCATCATGGCTTGCTGTCCGATGACTAACTTTTAGGCTTCGTAAAGCGTATTTATGGGAAATTGTGTGGTCTCCTTCACCTGAGTGCTGACAGCTGACTTGTCCGCTTGGCCTAGTCTGCAGTTCCTTTTATGTTATTTTAGTCTTGTTTCCATGGATCGTTTGGTGGTTCCGATATATACGCGACAGACCCCTGCTGCTGATAATAGGTCTTTTCTGTCTTTAGCCGACCTGAGGCTTTGTTGTATCTTCCTCGTAGGTTTGAAGACTGTTTCGATGTCGTGTTTCTCCAATAGTTTTCCAATTATGTTCGTGACCCTAGTGTTGAACGGTAGATATGCGCGTGCAACCATCTGATCTTGTTCCGCTTTTTGATGAATACTAGTGTACACTCTGAATTATGTCTGTATTAACGAATTTCACCATACTTGCCATTTTCAAAAGAAAATCCTACGGTTTTATCAATTTTTCCTGCTGTTTCATTCACGTCACCAGTAAAATCAAACATTGCCCTTAATAGTTTTTCTAGCTTTTATCACCAATGTGAAGTCTAACTCAATCAAAATACTAGCACCACCAAAGGTACCAGACACTTTTCCGAAAACTGCCGCCAGGACTATGCCGTCAAATGTCAGGTATCGTTTCGTATATATTCCAGTCCATTACATTAACTCTTCCATTGACTACTCTTGAAGATTCCACGTGAAACAAGTAGATATTGTTAAGTATCTGGCGAAAATCTTAATGAGCATATAAACAGAAAAGAAATTGAAGTTGACATGACACATACCTGAGAGTGCTGATATTACAAATGACTATGCAATCTGCACACGAACATTATAGTGGCTTTGAAGCTTATACAGTACGTAATTCAATGAAATATTGAATCCAGGACTGGTTCTATTCAGCAGTGTAGTTGAGAAGGATTAAACTGACACATCCTGAGTCTGAGAAAATTGTTATTATCATCTATACACTGAATGTCGATATTATTTTTATTGATTTGCAACCCCCTCTCAGCCTCGTCGACCCGCCTCTGGAAAGAAAGCCTTCGAATCGCAGTATCTCTTCACCACATAAACTATAGAATCCCGTCTCAACGACTGTTTATATTAAATATAGATATAGGAGTTCTCTATACGGCATCGGCATAACATAACCTCATATTTATGTCGTCCACGCACCGTATGCTTCGCTAATGAAAAGAAGTGAGACAGATTCAACTGCGATTGGTAAAAATTAAGAGAAACGCAACGTAGAATGGAATTCTCCTCGCATGCAGCGGAACAAAAACAAGTCTCGATCTGAAAATCGAAATAAAAGAAGAAGAAGAATGAGTAATGGCGTCAGACTTGCACAACCTGTATTTCATGCTCCATGTCGACTTCATTTAAGCTCGTCACACGGTTAATTTTCTGTTAGTTTGTACCCTTTAATTGGTTTTTACGCATATCAAGGTCTTCCTACGCAGCCTTCTAGCCGAAATTAAGTCATAAAGTCCTCAGTTTAATGAGTTACGCTGGAAAGGAGCCAAAGGATTGGGAACGATGAAATGTGGTGTTTTCTGGGTGGGTTTTGGGGTACCGTTATAGCCCGGTTCGGACTATAATTATAGGCTAGTTGCAGGAGGGCATTTGATGAAATCTGTGATAGTCTGATTATGTTAAACCACAGGCGATTGATCTCAGAAACTTCTGGCCTGAGATGCATACGAATGATGTCGAAATTGAACATCCAAAAAAAGCTAAAAAATAATGATCTTCCTTCATTTTTTTTGTGTTTTTAATCTATTACAATCTGGAACATGAATAAACAGAGAATCTCCTCTCAAATATAATGAACTGAAAAGTTCAACTACGTTAGTTCAACTATTGTTGGTTAAATGATTGAAAACAATAAAAAAAAATTGTCACTTAGTTGTTCAAAATAACTCAAAACGTGATATAATTACGGTTAAAAACGCTCTTTTTTGGAAATATGTATATTTTTTTGGAAGGTTAAAAACCCAGAAAACATCGAGGAACGTCGACTCTTCCACAAAAAATATTGACTTTCAATGAATTGTAAAGGCACTTGTTATGCCTTTGCAAAAAACTTTATATCCTTCAGAATCTTACATCGTTAATGTTTCAGATTGCAATTTTTACTAATTTAGTACTTTCTTTTTGTTTTGGTTTATGGAAGTTTTACTTATTTGGTATCTTCTTCTTCCTCTTCTTGTTTATGAACGTTGTGGGATTCTGGGTCATAATCCTCTCTTCTTTCTAATGCATGCTTTGGGGTCAAAGTGCAGGGATTATGAGACTCCAATCATATATGTTTCTCTCAAGAGTCTCATGTTACTAATTTGGTACTTTCTTTCTCTTTTGGCTTATGGAAGTTCAACTGATTTGGTACCTTCTTCTTCCTCTTCTTGTTTATGATCTTTGTGAGATTCTGGGTCATACTTCTCTCTCTTCTTTCTAATGATGCATGCTTTGGGGTCAAAGTGCAGGGATTCTGAGACTCCAATCATATATGTTTCTCTCAAGAGTTACATTTTATATCTCTTCTTCTTCGCGTCTTCTTCAGTTTAGACTATCCACTTTCTCTTGATCTTCTCCTTCTATTCTCTTGATTTTCCATACCCAACACTGTTTTTCTCAGGAAACGATTATCCTTTCTAACTAGCTGCCAAATCTAGATAATTAATGTTCCCTCTATTTTAATTTTAATATTAGTTTCTGCTTCCCTATTATTCCATCTCTTCTATATAGTAAGTTCTCTCTACTGTCTTCAAATGTGTTCAATTCTTTCTTTTATCTTTGTTCCATTTTTATTGATTATATTTTTGGCAAGAAGAGCGTATTGTTGGTGGGTTTCAACAATATGATCATGTTTTCGACTTTTATCTATATCTTTTTATTCTAATATCATTTTCTTCAATGTCTGTACACTTATTTCCGTAGTTTGCTGGTTCTGCATTCACTTTCCGTAGTTACCATACTTTCCAAGTACTCGAAACGTTATTTCATCTTCATTCTTTCCTTCTAGATTTCATTTCAGTCGTTTTATTGTGAATTATTTTGTCACAAACTTTCACTCATTAATCTGTTGTCTACTCGTTCTCTGTTTTATTCATTTTCTCTATCTATCGAAAACACTTCCAATTCTGCCTATCACTTTTCCTTATATTCGTATTTCTTCCATGCTCTTTCAAACTCTCTTCTCAATCAATCTAAATCCACTCATTTGTCTTTTCTTTTTGATCTAAACGCTTGATCTTCGAATCATTCTTTAATTGGTCTTCTGTCCAAAACAATTTTGCCAACTTTGAAGGTAGTCTAGGCAAAATTGTCTGGGGTATTTTTCCTCCCTTTTCATGAATTGATCTTAGTTTAAGTTTGGATGTATCCTTGGTGTTTCTTCGATTGGTTGTTCCTGATTCACTGCCACTTGTGATTCAGGATTTTGCCATGCCCCATTTTTGTCTTTGCACTTAAAGGTCACTGACCAATCGAGAATAAAATCGATAGTCATCGAGGTATTTTTTTAGAAAAAAATAACCTCAATATTATTACACAATTAGTATTGTTATGAATTGTTATTACGTAGTTAGTCTAAATCTGTGTGGATATCTCTGTTCGCCAAAAATTGGTCTTGCAAAAACTACTCATTATCATCCTGTTGAGAAGACTCCAACGAATAATTCATGTGTATGACGTATCTCATATTTTCACGGATAAACCTAATACGCTGATGGTATGCAAATGTAATTTTAAAGTCATCATTTAAAGTTGCCTCGAGGAAAATGGCGTTTTACCAAACCAACTGCATTAATGAACTCTTCCAGAGTCAGACAGACATGTTTATACCCACACAGAGAGTTGCACGCGCTTCGAACCATATCGCTTATTTATTATTACAAGTACTGAAGTACTGCAGTACTGAACGTGACCTAGACGATGGGAGAAATCATTAAATTATTACGTTTCACTTTTCCAGTGCTCAGATTGTTGGATTTACGAATCGGCTTGTAGTCCACAGAAATGGTCATTCATCACTGTGCCACATAAATCTGCAATTTCTATGAAAATGCTTAGAGACGCGGCTATTTTTCATGCGAAAACTGTACCGCGAGATTTATAGAAAGTGCCTCAATATGAAGTAACCGAGGACAAGGAAAAAGTGAAGGCGAATTTAGACTCTCATCCTCGGCGTATTTCAACATGTTTACGAAACAAAATGGTATATGCTACACTGAAAAAAATTGATTCGGAATTACACAAATGTTACATATTTTATTATGTTATATTCACTAATATTTTATGTATTTTATTATTGACCATAAAAAATTATGTGTATCTATGAAATTATCAGAAAATTCTGGTTTGATGATTACACAGAAAAAGAAAGAATACTATTGAATACTGGTGTAATTATGTAAATTTTCATTTTATTTTGTACTTATTCATGATATCTGTATACTATGATGCTTTTTTGTGTGAATTTACGTGTTACACTGGATTCAACGGATGTCTGAATGCGCGCCATTCTGCAAGGAACGGTGGATGAAGAGTTGTTCTTTTGTTGTCACACAAATACTTTTCAAAGTTTGTTTTGTGTTTTGAAGAAGAGAGAGTAAAATTACATATCAAACTGAAAGTTACTTCTGAAATTTTAACATTTACAATGTAGTTTTACAATATTCGACTATCTACAATTAAATTTTATTAGTAAATTTACATTTTTTGTGTAATTTCATAGAGTGAATTTCACACATCATTGAAATTTCAACACTATAATTCTATAAAAACTCAATGTAATTTTATGACAAATATTACGAGTTTAAAGAGTATATTCATATAAATTATCATGTAATGAAATTTACATTAAGTTTGTATTATACTGAATTGAATGTAAAAGTACATAATATAACGCGGGCAACTAATTTCCAACGTTTTTTATGTAATTTCACGCTTTCTTTCACTGTGTACACCAAGAAATATTATATCCAAATTAGAAACATACAAACTTGAAAGAGAAATATTTAAATTATTAAATGTATAAGAAAAACTTCATAATAAATCGGAGTCAGACAAAAATTCTGAATTATCAAAGTTATTTTCAACAGCAATATATTTTATATATTATTTTTGTTGCCCCTGGATTAGTTATAAAAAATGTTTTATTTTGATAAAAAAAAGATACAATTTCAAGAAAATTAAAGCATATTCTTTGTAATTGTGATTGGTTTAGTACGATAATGTATGTACCTGGAACACGAACTTATATAGAAGAATCGATATCTCAAAAACCATATTGTGAAATAAAAAAATCATTGACAGAAAAATAAGAAAGTGACAAAGAAACAGAAATAGATACCAATAGGTAAGAGTAAAATGTTGACGATATGCAAATTTCGAAACTAGTTGAACTGAATGATTTCAAAATTATTGTTACATTGTTTATGGGCCTGTAGATTGTCCAGATTTTACACTATCAGATTTCTATATTCACATCTGAATTGTCGCATACTTCTACTATACACATTCTACTATAATGAAAGTAGTCCTTGGGAGTGAAGAGAGTCAATAAAAAAGCTTTCGTAGGGCAAAATAACTTCAGGACTATAATTATTGCAACTTTCATTTGAATACCTACTTTTTGGAAGAATGAAAATCTTATACGATATAAGAGTTGTTTCACTATTTTGGTTGATTGTCACAGAATTCACCAATAAATATTATTCTAATGAACAATGAACAAGATAATTCAAGTAATGTATCAAAAAACTCGACTTTTCTTTTGGATGTATAGGGGTTGCAACCCTTACTCGGAAGGTAAGGATGTACATTGGAATTATGAAGTCTAAGACTTCAGATTTGAAGTTTGAACAGTTCAGAATTTTGTATAAATATTCATTAATTCATTTCAAAATTCAATGATCTATTTATTGCACTTGGCACTGCATAATAAACTAATAATTTCAGATTATTTCGATTGACGTACCTCAGTCAATTTCATATTCATGTTATGTTCGCTATAATTGAAACATAATACATATAATCATTAAAGTAATTATAGTAAGAAACAGCTAATTGAATGTGTACACAGTGTTTGTGTGAAAAGCAAAATATACTGAGTGTGAAAAATGGCTATCATAAAACTTTAACATCAGCTCGTAATTCATTTTCTCATTAATCAATATGCAAATGAGCTAATAACATTTTTGTTTTATTTGTTTTTATACGCGGTTAGGTAGTTGTCTCTACCCTGTAATAGAGTTATAAATTAATATGCCGCTATGAATATTTATGTTTTAATTAAAATATTGAGACTTATAATTTGATATTTTGGGTTACAGAAAGATTTGAATAATGTTACTGGTTTTTGCTGTTGTTTTTTGAGTAGACAAAACTAGACAACATTTGAATTACATATTCTATTATATGACGCATTAGCCGATCAAACAAGAGTATTTCGACGACTCTTTTTCAAAATACTTACTACAGCTATGACCTCTTACGGTTGCATTTTGTATCTCTACATGATCTGGTTTCGGTTTAAATATCTCTAATAGCATTATCTCTACCGCCGTTTTGAAAAATGTTGGCTCTCAATACACAGTCTAGACTAGATTATATTCTTCAATAATGTATTTTTCAATGTCATTACAGATATTAAACGAATAGAAAAGTTTTTGATTTGGCTTTCACCTAAGCATTCTAATAGGAACACTACCAATGAGGATGACCGTGTTCCATGTAAGTGCAATTTGTTAATATTTATACTTAAAGTAGATCTCATGTCAATGGTATCTGAATTTTATTCTACAACGAATGTTTGAAATACAAACTGAGTAAAGAAAAGTATTTTCTGTATAATTCAGTGTTCATATAGAAGTATTTGTTTCGAAAGAATTTTTTTCTTTCGTGTAATTCAATATTTATA
>WOGM01001171.1:0-10424 GCA_015342125.1 Leptinotarsa haldemani | reverse complement strand
GAAAAATCTTCTATTTATCAGTAACTTGTCGTATTTAACAATTTTGCCTATCAAAACAATTGTTAAGAAATAATACAATACTTATCTTAACGTTTCGGAGGTCAAAATCTGTTTCCGCCTTCAGAAATAGACCAAAAAATTCTAATATATTCGCAGTTATTCCTTTTTGATTATTTATTTCTTTACTTCTTCGACAGATGTCAAAGGAGTTTTGAAATATGAAGACGGAGGCAGATTTTGGCCTCCGAAACGTTAAGATAAGTATTCTTTCTTTTTTGATAGGCAAAATTGTTAAATACGGCAAGTTACTGATAAATATAAGGTTTCTCTTTGTGAAAAATACTTAGAATTTTACGCATAACTTATTGGGGTAAACTATAAAGTTTGCCCTTCTACACTTGTATAAAGTCCTCCATTATAATTTTTATATTTTTCATTGTGGAAGGTAACAAATACCCAGAAAAGGTCGATAAAAAAATGTGTCATTCATATTCTTCAAACGACATTTTTTTATAGAGGACTCAATATTTTATACTGTTTCTATAGGTTTATAACCTACCACACTCTGAAAAAATTGAAGATGAATCAATAGAGAATCTGCTGAAGTAAAGTAAGAGGGCATACTGAAAAGCTCCCCGAAAAGTTACTGTGTAATATAAACTACTGGAAAGTCCAATGAGTCAGTAACTTGGATTCATGAATTTTTCCTGCAAATTGCAATTCAGTTCATAATATGAAACGGGAAATAACTATCATTAAAACAGTTTTGGAGCAGACCGCATATCTGGAGCAGTTTGTGCTCACAATGATGTTGATAAAACCAATATACAATATATACAGATCCCACAATCAGCACAAATCCAACAACAATACACATACCTCACAACTAACATCGTGCCTCATCTTCCCGGTTTGTCTGAGATATTGAGAGGCATCGGTTATAAGTATACTGTAAGAACAACTTTTAGAACCACCAACACATTGCGATCTTTTTTGACACAAACTAAACCTGAAAATACGGTTGAGAGAACGAAATATTGTATTTACAATATACCTTGTTCCTTTGGAAAACGTTATATTGGTGAAACCTCAAGACTCCTGGATGTGACGAAAAATGAAGATCGTGAATATATAAGGAGAAGACAGATGACAGAATCGGGGTTTAGCGAAACATATTCTGAAATCATCTGGTGATCACGCCATAGAATGGAGTAAAACAAAAATCATCACCAATGAAACTCATGGAAAAATTAGAAAACTCAAAGTATCTGTATATACTTTTTTAGCAGGTAACAAGTGTATTTCGATTAGTTCTTTGAAAATCGATCATACCGAGTTGCCATTTCTAAGAAAAGACGTTAAAAACAGAAATATGAACCTCAACTGAACTGAATTCTAGAAAAATATCCAATATATGTGTTCATATAGATTGTCGCGAGTGACATATGGCCATTCCATTCTTTTTACCTGTGAAATTAAAAATATAAATTAGTTCTCAGAAATTAGAAATAATACTGTTTGAGGCGAGATTTTCCTAGTGAATACAGGTTTTGACAATTTTAAAAAGTATTGTTTTCCAAAACGTAAATCGCTTTAAAAGGCTTAGTATCAATAATATTTTTCCAAATGATTTTTTTTTTCAATTTGTAGGCAAAATTTATGAATAAGACAAGTTACTGACTAATTAGACTTTTCAGTAGTTTATACGACGCAGTAACTTTTCGGGGTGATTTTTTTTCAGTTTGCCCTTTTATTACATTTCAGCAGATTCTCTAGTGATTTATCTTTTAATTTTCAGATTATGGAAGGTTGTAAACCCAAAAGACAGTATACATGTCATTCATGTTCTTTTATTTTTTTAATCACAATCTTCATTGAAAGTTATCAATGGAATTGATATGATTTTGTTGACGATTTTGACGAAGGCCTTACGGTGAGCGTTTGGATTGTTACTTTGAAGGAAATCACCTGTCTCATCAAAAAATCCTATTGGCTCATGCAAACTATTGATATTTTGAAACCTGAACGAGTTGATAGTATGACTACTGGAATAATGAAATAAGACTATAATTTTGATATATTCTCCATCTCCAACACATAGTTGAAGATGTATTTGTTGGTTACCGTGTTTTTGTGGTCTTCTCTGGTTATAATCTCCAAACGTTTCAACTGCAACTGCAGCAGTCATCTTCATTGGCGTGGTCGAAGTCAGTGGACACGTCAAGAAGAGTATTTTGACCACGCCACTGAAGATAACTACCGCAGTTACGGTCAAAACGTTTGGAGATTATAACCAAAGAAGACCACCAAAGAAGAATTCGTCTGATTCTATGGAATAATTTTAAATGGAATGATTTTTCACGTTCACCAAATGAAAACCGGTAAAATCGTGAATCCAATAGATGCACTAAAAATAACTTTCTCAAACGGTTTCATAGTCGTCGTGTTCCAGGTAGGTCAATAATCAATCCTCTCGAAAAAAACCAGTCCCACAGTTGTGAGGTCCATGGATTGATATGAGAAATAGAACCATGGGTGTTGGATTTTCTATAAAGTATCATTCTAGTTTTCATAATTCGTTTTCAATACTGGAGCCTGAAACATATTTCGAAACTGAATTGAAACTGTTACTATTTGATTCCGGTATTATTTTTAGTGGACTATTCAAGGATGATAACATATCTGGGCAGTCCCGGATATGTTATCTCTTATATTAATTTAATCTGCGTTTTTCTTTGTCACCACAATGAACCGTTATAGAGAACTCAAGATACTCGATATATGCATGTGGCAACAAACCGTTCAGTTCCACGTTGATAGTAATCTGGGAATGTCGGTAATTTGGATGATAACTATAAAATAATGCCGTGTCGAATACTGCAAGCAGTTATTCAAACGGAAAATGAGGACACATAGCGGACCAAACCAACCATTTCTTTGAACACGAAGTGCGTTTTTTACAGTTACACGAGTTATTTTAGCATTAAGATGCGAAGGAAGATTCGTGCAACTATTTTTAAACTTACGACTGACCCCTTGGAGAAAGGCTCACCGTTACTCGGTCGTAGAAATGACACCATTTCTTCTCTGCGGTTGAGAATTGGCTCATTTACAACAGCCTGAAGAGTTCCGTGAACGGATACAAGTGATTTACCTACAGGGTTATTGACGACAAAATATACGGACCCATATTTTACAATAATAAACCCACACATGAAATCTAAGGATCCGGTTCCAAATTCTAGGTTACCATAACTTTTAATGTAAATCTATTGAGCACAATTTTCCCTCACCAGAACAGAAATCAACAGGAGTTGATTATGACTAGTTCTGATGTGATATCGGTGAATATTTATAACTGGAGCTGAAATAAAATGAGTTACTCTGATGGAACTGTGAGAATTTCGAAAGGAATATTTGTTTAAATTGAAAGCGGTATATTTTTTTGAGATATTAGTTTTTGGGGAATGAGCCTTTTGAATTTCACTTCATACAAAAAAAATTGTGGAAACAAAAAAACATGAATTTCAAAATAAACCATTTAGATTTGTAGATGATGCAAAGAAATTACTTTCAGATAAGTCAGGAAGTACAAATTAGATAGGAAGAAGTTATTTCCGCCTAATTAAATGTTCATATGAGAGCAATTAAACAAATTTCAAAACAAATTTTTAAAAAATTTTAAAATTTTTACTTGTAGTTTGTTTCTGAAAGTAATTTCTATGCATAATCTAGACATATTTGTAAAGAGTTCATTTTGAACGTAACTGATTTCCTTCCTCCATTGGAGGTTTCCCCACAGTTGTGAAAGTGAAAGTCATAAGCTTTTTTCCCAAAGAGTACCTATCTATTTTATCTGAAAATTAGTCCAGGTTGAACTAAATAATTGCATTCGAAGCATTCTCAAGTCATTTTTGGACATTGGAAGAAAGTAAATATGACTTTACCTACTGAAATCCACATCCACGTACTTGCACTTCGCGTCGGGTGGTAGCACACTTATTGAAAAATTTGTATCGTGAAGCTGGGTTCATCTCAAGGTCAAAAGACCAAAAAACGATGCGCTTGTATCAAATTGATATCACCTTTTATGGTACTGTTTTTTTTTTCTAGACAGTGCCAACGAAATAGTCCCTTTCAACTTTCGTACAGAGCAAGATATCAAAGACGGGCAAGAATTTTGTCAAAAGAAATCATTTCTGTTACTTTTCGATGAAGAAGCTGATACTGCGACATCACTTGCCGCCATCAACTTTTTTTTAAATAGAACATATATGACATTTTAAATGGAAAGTGTTTCAATTCCGCCACTTTATGTCTGATTTTTTTAAAATAAATATTCATTGGAAAAACAAATGAATTAGTAACACCTTTTGCACTAGTCTTACTTCCTAGGGCATAAAAAGATATCATTTCATTTTGACCAAGTCTTTATTCACAAAAAAATTTTTTGGGCATATACTCAAAAACTTCTCTTTGAATTTCCTGATACTGAAACTGTCAATTTTCGAAGTCATTTCTAACATCTAGGGATGACTGTGCGATAATGTATTGTCCCAGGTTACGTAACAACCTGGGACAATACATTCGATTCGATTCGATTTAAACCCAAAGAAAAAATTTGAGAGGATTCATATTTGGCAAACGATAAGTTTGTTGGGGATTAAAATGGACACCAATATGTCTTAGCACAATAATGTCGTTGGAATTGCAAAAGCTGCTTCTCAAAAACTTGGAACACTGTTCCGAACCGGAAAACTCTATACACCTCAGCAACTTTTGATGCTCTATAAAGTTCAGATCAAACCTTCTTTGGAGTATTGTTCTCATGTATGGAGCTCCGCCCACAAACATACACTGAAGCTGCTGGATTCCATGCAGAAAAGAACCATCCGCCTTTCACGGGAAGTGTTCAAGTGACTTGGTACATTTGATTCCACTAATAGCGGTACATATCAGAAATACGCGATGGACTGTGGCTGCACATCGTTTTGAGGTTCAACTTAATATACCTCGAACTAAACTGTTTAAGAACTCTTTCATTTGGAGAACTGCGTTTACGTGGAATGAACTTTCTGAGAACGTTTTACCAAATGGATATTATCTCCAGCGATTCAAATCCACAGGTACCGATCTAAGAGGGCCCTAAGAATTTTCCTGTAGTGCTTTTGTTTTCTCCAATGGAGAAGCGAACTCTCAGTATCAATAGTGACAACTGTCAAGCCAGCAAAATACTCTCTTTTACTAGGGTGAAACGGCGTGGATTTTTATTTACATAGTAGATCAAAAAAAATTCTACAGAAATGCGCTTTCTGTCGCATACTTTGGTTTAATTTCACTCTGAATACGATTCATTTTCCTATCTGTAAAGAAGAACATCAATAACTACGCAACCGATTATCCAAATTCAACACAGTAAAGGTCGTTGTATGAAGTATTGGAATATCTTTCAATCTAAAGGTAACTCGGTTGATAACCAAACACAATATTTATCAATTTTAAGGCGGTACGAATTTCGCCGGGTTAGTAAATTAATTAAACTTATAAACCTCATTCTCCAATACTTCTTCAATTGCTGAAAATACAACTCGTCAGGTAGTTTTTGAGTTTATTGTGTTCAGATACAGAAGCAGTGGGAATACTTTGTTTCATTATATCTCCAGCCACCCGACCCGGCTTCTCACTGGTAGCAGAACATATTTTTATGTATTTTTCTATTGTAGTATCTATCACATCAGCTTGCCTGTGAAGAAAATTCCTGTTTTCAAACAGAAGGCAAAAATCCTGAAACATCCTAGATCGTGGTGATGTGATCAAAGTGGTGGAAGCTCTGTATCTTTCACCAGTTTTTACCTAAGAGGCGTGCTTTTGAATACATGAGGTCTAGAAAGTACTAGATTAGCGCTGAACATTCGAAAATATTATGAAATATTGTCGGCAAACGTTTGGTAAATTTTCGGAACATTTAAGATCATTGTGGAAATGTGGAACGATTCACAAGGAAACAAAGTTTTTGTTGCATGAAATATGACCAATATTATATGTTGTAGGGGTGCTGATTTTTTGTAGCAGCTTTAGTTTTTGGGATATAAGAAAAATATTTCAATTAATAACAGTCATTGTAAAAAAGGATCTATTTATCAAAAAATGAGAAATGAACCAAATGACTGTGTAAAAAGTGTACCTAGTTATATGTGATGGAATCGGCCAATACTTGATGGAAATCCATAACGTATTCAAGAAACACTTTACAAGAATTCAACACGTGTCTATTCAGTTAGTACAGAGAGTTTTATAAAACCGCAGCACGTGTTTCGCTATACAGTAGCTTCTTCAGGCGTGTCTATATAGGCAGTACAGAAAGTTTTACAAAAACGCAACACAATAACTTCTATACTATCTACACATTTAATTTGGACACGCCTAAAGAAGCTATTATGTAGCAAAACACGTGTTGCATTTATGTGAAACTGTTAGTCGTAAATATCACAATGAATTTTACCTTGATACTCATATTATGAGCAAACTGATGGAATTGCGACAAAATCATTTCAACGTGCTCAGCAAAGCTTTCATCCTTTTTGTTTCCCAAAAAATGTTATGCATTCCAAAAGAATTAATTCCTCGCATTTTTTCCAGTATCAATCATATAACTATTGAAGTTTTCGTCCTTATTCAACCTTCTTATTGGTGGACCATCACAAATTGCGGTTTTCAGTTTCTCTGTACTCATGTTATAAAACTTTTTCAAGATATATTGCAAACAATCACCATCCTTATTCAGACAAACTGTTTCATGAGCTTGATATGCAGAGGTGCTTATGCGATCCCTAGGTACCAGTAGTACATTTATCACATTCACTTTTCCTGAAACCATAACTCAACTGGAGCGACAGTCTTTTCTAACCCAATGCTGGGACTTAGTTCTGCTGTCCTACACACAAATCTACACCTATGATCCACTTGTGTTCGTGGTATTTGATTTTCCTCATGATAGTAGCCACACTAGCATGTTCTTTTTCGACGCTATCGATAACGAACACATTTCATGTAAGTTTTAGAGAAATCAATAATTCCATTCATTCGAGTCATATTTATTTATTTCCTTTGCTTTTAGTATACCAGAAATATCTGAACAATGAACAAAGTTATCATCTTCGGAAAAAATGTGAGTAAATCTCTTTCTGTGCCGATAGTACAACATCCTTGTTCTTTGAGTTGGCTAGAATCTCCGATGCTGCCTTAGAGAGGCCAAGGTCCCTCATCACCGCGCTGAGCTATTTTCTGGTTAAAGGGCTCACGAGGAATATATGGATTGAAATCAGTTGTTCCTCTTTCATCACTTGAAAAAAAGATTTTTTCATCCAAGCCATTGTGTGGATGAAGATGATGCTGTAGCACTGGTGCATCACTAGAGTACAGGATTGGTCAATAATAGATAACCCGTATTTGGATCGGTTTTTTTTTATTAACTTCGTTTTATAACAACTACGCAAAAATATCAATCGTTCTGATGGTTGGAGGGATCCTGCCAGATCATTGGTGATTGATACTTAAAATGGATTTTTTTTTTCATTCGCAGTTCAAAACAATCGAGAGTAATCAAGACCATTCCAGAACTGAAATTCCATTATTTCCATCCTTCTAATGCATTTGGGAAACCCTGAATAAATGAAGGATTGTATAACATTTGCAATTATTGAAACTTGTTGTCTGTTCAAACAAAAATTTGATTATTTACGTTCAATTGTTTCCAGGAATTTCAACAGGTTGAATTTTTGTTCTTTTTTTTTGTATGTTGTAGTTTTATGAATTAAATTGTAATAATTACTTTGAAATGTTTACTACGATTTCAAAATTAATAGCACAGAAAGGAAGTCTTAAAATAAATACAAACACGCAGCGCAGAGGATATTATCGTTTGAAAACATTTCAATGATGCAGTAAACCTGCGATGTTGATTTCATCACGGTTATGTCAGTTTAAATTGTAAATCACATTATAAAAGACAATAACTATTCAATTTTTATTGCAAATTAATGTCGTTTTTAATTGAAAATTGGTGGCCTTGGTTTCAAAATTCAATTCAGCTTCTGTAGAAAACGTTAGATATACACACACGAGATCGCTTAGGATAACAGTTTTATTTGTAAGTAATGCATATATGTCGAGAAACTGAATAACAAAGAAGGTGATGTCATTTTATCATATGACTTAGTGTGAAACGTACTGAAAGTGAATAACATTGATAATACTCATAGTGAGAAAACCACAGTTTTTCAGAGTTCTATAAGTAACAAGAAATAGTAAATATATATACATTTTTCGGATACAGAATCACTGTGTAAAACTCCAGAGAGGTTATGGATGACATCTCCATGAACAAACACCAGCATAATATAATAATTGAAAACAAAATTCAAGTAATAATGAATGAAATATTTTGGAGATGTGGTAAAATGAGTGGAGTAGAAGTGTTTCTAAATTGGAGAAAGTGGAACTTGTAATTCTTTGCATTAGTGATTGATCTATTAGCTATATAGTCGACAATTGCTCATACAAATAGGAAACTGATAGAGTCTATTTCTACAATTAGGCCATAAACATGTAATGAAACATTCATATATTTTTTCAAATCTTACTATACCATATTTCACGTGACTCCCTATAGGGGTAAGAAATAAGCATTGACTATATTCACTACTCAACAGGCTAGCAACTGACCTACTACTGACCTACTTGAATTATCCTTTTACCGACTACTGCTTAGTGAGGTTGTAGTGATTTTGTTTTCTTCAAGAACCTCCTGAAGAAATGATATGTTAAACTCATTTGTATCTAATCGATTTTCAAAGTGACAACTTCTTATGGGCGGGTAAACCATTTTGTTACGTAACGCGTCGGTCTGTCTGGTTTCTATTTCTCTTCACTCTACCCACTCCCTCTCTCTCTTTCTTTCTATGCTGAACTAGTTTTCGGGTTTTTGATCCGTTTTATGTACTAATTTTCTTTAATCTCACCGACGTTTCGACAAAGTCTCATTTGTCATCATCTGGATATTACTGTTAAGTGTTCGGAAGTCGATCGACCTTATTCGATTTTCTTCCTACTGTACTGGTAAAATGATTTTTTGTTATGTATTCGGAAGTAGACTGTTCCTTAATCACTCTACTATTTACTATTAAATGTTGTTGATTTTCACCTGAGTTCTTCTTCTTCTTCTTGATTAACCTCTTTTTCCCGTAAAGGTATGAAATGTTAAACCTAAAGTTCTCACGGATAGGAATATGCTGAACTAAATAGTAGGTAGTAGAGTGATCAAGAGCAGTCTACTTCCGAACATGTAACAAACATCATTTTACCAGTATACTTGGAAGAGAATCGAGTAAGGTCGACAGACTTCCGAACACTTAACAGTAATATCCAGATGATGAAAAATGAGACCTTGTCAAAACGTTGGTGAGATTGAGGATAATAGCATATAACATGGATCCAGTTCAGCATATTCATATGATAGCAAAATCAACCATGACTCATCTTCTTGAGAGTCTTCTTGAAGACGAGGAATATGAGTCTCAAGTTCAACTTGACTCAAAAATCATACTACGTATAAAAATTATGTTAGTTTTCTTTTGAATGAGTAATTACCACCACCTATTTATAGTTAGGAGAAATAAAATGTCACATCCAAATTTGAAAAAATCACTTGAACGAATACTCTGAAATACTGAATACTGATGAACGAATCTGAAAGAAATTGTTCATCATTCCACATATGATATTATCTCTATGTAGAATCATTTGAGTATACTAGATGACACACCGTTCTATGCAGTTGAAGGGTAGTATCCACCATCTCTCTAGTAGTTTTTATTTTTGGTTATTGCTGTTCCAGCTGTAAAGGAATACACCCAGTAGAAGACGATTGGCTGATTCTTGGTAAACCAATAAATGTGAGTACCGAAAAATTCTGAATGTTTATCGAGTATGTGAATATTTGATAGATCTATACTACTTATTGTTGGCCATAGATCTCAAAATTAATAAATGAATATGTGCAATTAGAAGCTGCTGATAAATATTGGAAATGGATATTTTCAGAAACTCGTTTGTACCATCATCATTGGCGTCGTTTCCAATGAAAATATTGAAAAAAGGATTATTTTTGACCTCTGGCGAAAACATAACCTTCACGAAGAAGTATTACAACAAAATTTATCAACAGATGAGTTCCTAGGAGAAAATAGTTATTTATATATTCTATAAGCACGATTCTCATTACTGCAATGACGAAAATTCTCACGTTATTCGTGAAAGGTAATTCCAGGATGGAAGACAACTTAATGGGTATATGCCAGCGACGACAATGTGATATTATTGTGTGATATTATTTTTCGACAAAAATATTACCGATTAGAAATTTT
>WOGM01001170.1:0-10424 GCA_015342125.1 Leptinotarsa haldemani | reverse complement strand
TGGAACAACACACAGAATTTCATGACAAGTTAAAATTGCCATTTGATTCTTTCCTGAAAGGTAAGATTCAAACCATTTGAGCGTATATCTCTGCAGCCGTATTGGTGAATATTAACATAGCACTGGTAACTCTTTACGTAGAATGGGCAAGGATATTGAATCAGAGGTCTGCAAGCTAACATGTGGATCATCCCCAAAACTACTTATCAGTAGATTTTGTATCAAAAATACAGTAAGTAACTCAATACAAAAAATAGTAGAATATATATTGTAGATGCACCATTCTTCCTGGATCCCAACTATAAAAGGGCCAGATATATTTTGTTATTGGTTTGCGAACAAATTGTTATACATAGTTCGTCTCTTGAAGCATTGTTTTCCTGTTCATTGTAGTTGATATCTTCAGCTTCCTTTGTTGTGGAACAACATGGAAATCTCGACAAGGTTTTGATTTCTTATATTTCCCTTCGTGAGATATATATCATTGAAGATGGTGTTGTGTTGATGATGAATTATTCATGTCTTTACAAAGTGCAGCTTCAATCGTATAGAAGTGAATAACCAGAACCAAGTCTTTTTCATCTTATGAAGATGCTAATTTTGTTCACGAAACGGGCTACGAAAAAAACTGTTTTTGTTCTAGTGTGAGAATGGTGTTTCCTTCAGAAAAAATTCTGAGTGCCAAATTAAAAAAAACAGGTCAAATGGGGTCCTAACCCTAATCTGTGAAGCCAATTCATTAGGTCTTGAACGTGATCACAGGACAAAGGGCTCTAGTGGAATGTTACTGTGCCCTAGATTGAACAATATTCACTGCATTCAAAAACAAGCAGGTGCTTCAGCTTTACTCATCAACTTCACTACAATTTGCTCAGATCTTTCGCTGTTCTTTAACAAAATTCCTATTGTGATTACTACAATAACAAGGTATATTTTATTGGTTTGAATAGTATTTTCCTCGAGTCAAAACAGTCTACAAAGGGACATGATGCATTAGAAATATTCAGAAACGAAATACCCCAATGACCAATCCACTAGCTCGACCTGACCTACTTAGGCGAGTTAGCAGCAAATTATTCATCACATAATTCCATGGCACGAATGGGCCCAGCCCATGAATACATGTTTGATCTCACAAAAAAGTTCCTTTAAGAATGATCACGGACATGTATACATACCAGATGGGTTCGTTCACACAAACATTGAAAACTCTCATGTCGGAAATATGCTGATTGAGGCTTATCTTTGAGTTATGCAAATTTTATGCAAGGCTCATTAATATAACTAACTGTATATTAATATCCAGGAGGTGCAATTTTCTTTGAGAGTCGAGAAGAATAATAAGTTATGTAAGGTTGAATGTATGGGTCTTGATTTGGAGGAAGTGGTAATGAACGATGAGTCATCTTTGTCACTATCTCGGTGTTTACTTTATTTTGGATGTATAGAAACTAAAAATAGAATAATCAATACTCGTAAATGTTGATGTAAGCGAGAAATTTGTTGCAGTGTTATTGATTGTGGCAGTCATAATCTACATTTCATAGAATCACTGTTTGTCACATACTGAAAACTAATTCTTTATTCAACTCGTAATCACCAGTGACAACTACCTACTCAGGAACATACTCAATCATAACTACCTAGCCGACATTTTTGACAAACTCAGCACACTGAACTTGGGGCCAACACAACAGCCTTCGCAGTCAATGACACAATAAACTCCTTCAAGAGAAAGTTGGTCCTGTTTGTTCACAAATACAGAAGGAGAATTTATCTGCATTCCCCACTCTATCATAATTTTTTGAAGAAAATGAAATATCTCCAAGATATCATTTTTCACTTGGGAGGCCTTCAAAAAATGCTTGAAGAAGTATTTCAGGATCAGAAATCCTTTTTCGGGAACCTCACCAAATGAATTGGAAGTAAAAGAAAGTTTTATCGACCTTACAGAAGATAGTTCCATGAAAGATTGTTTTAAAGAAAAATCTTCAAATAATTTCTGGATCGGATGTAAAACCGAGTCTCTTTGCTCTTCCGGCAAGCTCTGCTATTTTTGATGCCATTTGTTACGAATTACTTGTGTGAGGATGGATTTTCTGAACCCTTGTACAAAAAAAAATTAATATAGAAGCAGAGTAAGTGTTGGAGAGAACTTAAGAGTGAAGATAAATTCCATTACTCCTAATGTTGATGTTTTAATCACAGGCAAACAACAACAAGTTTCGCACTAAAGATTATAAAAGTGTATTTTGTATGATGATTAACTTATTGCTGACTTTTTAATAATTTTTTATTTGTATGTTTTTGGACCTATGGGTAATAAATAAAACTGTAAATTAATACCATTTCAATCCTTTTTATTCTTCCTTTATTATAAGCATGTTATAAATAAACAAATATCTAGCCATTAAATATGAAGTTTTCTCAGGAATTTAATTAAAAAAGCCTCTGAACACTTTCAGAAGAGTGAATATTATACGTTTACTAAAATATTTAGGTCTGGTTGTACGCCAATATTTCTCAAAAAGTCACGTGGTACACAGGTGTAAAAGGTTGGGAACCCCTGATCTAGAGCATTTACAGAACATTCCCAAATATGATTGCTTAGAGCGTATTATATAAATTCTACATCATTAATAATAATATGTCGAAGGACACTGGGATAACATTGGTTTCTGAGAAAACAAGTTTAGTAACGATAATCTATTCAAATCAATTTCTTCTGTAGAAAATTTTGGAATCTTCGTTGTTTTTTTATTTCATTGTCTTTATTATCCCAAGAAACATTGACTGTTTATGAATAGGGATCAACCAAATCCAGTAAAGATACAAACTCAATCAAATAATGAAATATTCAGCAAAAAACCACAAGTAATTAATGTGGGTAGCGAACATTGAGTTTGTTTATAAATATTGAAAACTAGAATATTGAAAATTATGAATGATTGAACGATCAATATAGTCGAACAGTAAAATGTAAAATTCTCCAAAATTGATATAAAAATATTCAGATGGTTCTGGCTATATAAATCCTGTACTTTTAATTCAATTCATTGATTAATTTTTCAATTGATTTTTGAATTTGAGGGCAGTTTTAGATTTTCTATTTCTTTCGGAATTGTATTATATATCAGAATTCCATCATGATGAATTGATTTCTGTCCAAAATTAGATTTAAAATTACTGGTGTTATGTCTGGTGTTATGACTATGATTATTAGGATTTCTATGAAATTTAGTTTTCAAATTTTTTATTCATTTGTTATTGAATGAATGAAAAAACAAATTTTCTGTTTGTATAGTGTATTCAAATCTGATAATTTTTTTTGGTTTATACAAATTCACTGTTGGTTCTGAGTAGGATAATTCATATATGCATTCAATAGTTTTATTTTGTAAAGATTTCAAAGGTTTAGTTTTGGATTTATTGGCTGATCCCCAAATAGAAATTATATGATGCAGCGGTAAGTATGAGACTCAAGTGAATATTTTTCAAAAATATAAGAGGAAAATAGTTCCTGATTCTAAATAGAGTAACGATGAGAGTGTTACTGTTTTTCGAATAATTCCACAATAAATTTACATCAATATTTAATGCTAGGAATTTAATAGAATTGGTATAACTTATTGAATTTTCATCAATAATTATAGGATTGGTAGAACTGTTCAGTAATCTTTCAGAAATATTCATATACGAAGATTTTTGTGAATTTAGAGTTGACTTATTCTTTTGAAGCCAACTTAAAACAGTTTTCGTGTCTGTTTTTATATAATTATCTTCTAATAGATGATTTGAATGTGTTGAACTTGTTTTCTTATCAATATAGCCCAAATGATGTTCCTGAATGCGATTCCTAAATGTTCTACAGGTTTGACCAATATATACCCTAGGACAAGTTCCACAATTTAATGTAAATACTTCTGAATTTCTTATTTGGATATTTTGCCCTAATTATCTTTATCTAACTTTTCCAACGTATTACCTGTTATAAGTGCAGTTTCAATATCTTATATATTCAAAACAGAAGCCACCTTTTCTGTTGTTTGTCCAAAATTCTAACTCATTGACAGGAAAAACCTCCCGAATTGCTTTCACATAGATTTGTTTTGGAAAGTAGTTTGTCTATTATTTCAGCATTATATCGTTGTTTTCTGTAATTTGCTTATCGACCTTGAGTCTTTCATCAAAAGATAGTGTAATGCTGAAAATTGTAGTGATTTGGAAAATATATAATTATAAATGATTGTATCTTCAGCAAATTATTGAAATATTTTCTCAAAAACTACTTGTGAATGTCTTATTCAATTTTAATGAATTTTAGAAAGATTTGGTCCAAGAATACCTAAATTTTTGGAAATTCTGAAATTTCGTTTGTAGAACTTTGATAATTTTGACGCAAGAAATTGAATTTGAATTCAAAACGGTTCTGGATCAATATTTTTTGATCAGAATCGATTTTTTTATTCAGGACTCTCAATTTTTGAAATTGTACTTATTGCAGCTACTTCTGTGTCTTCAAATTTGTAGAAACCATACTGTCCTTCTCAATATCGATTTCATTCACACCTCATTTTGCAATCTTATTCACACCTGTTCAAGTAAAAGTAGGATATTAGTAGAGTAAAGACCAAATGTAAATCTGCCTTGACTGATATGTAGTTCTTTTTATTTTGAGTTACTTCAAGAGCATTTATTTGTTTCCGGCTGGAGGATACGAAGGTCTTAAAAAATTCAAGAAACTTTCAAAAATATTTTTCAATAACATTTCTCTACTTTTCGTCGTTTGAATTAATGGTTTTCAGTAGATTTAAACTAGATTTATCATATACTTTCATCAAACGAGTGGATTGGATTATCCTCTACGGTATATTGTATAATAATTCTCATGAAATCAAATTAAAAGTTCTTCGAACCTACCACACATCCTTGATACGTGTAAGGTGAATACACCCACATGAATTGAACTATACACTATCACTTTATAATAATCAAATTGATTTATTGACTTCGTAACAACAAGCCAATTAACTTGAAATGACTTTGAACGCCTTGTTTCCTTTTTCCTCTTTGAATATGGATTCCTTATCAAGTAGTAAAATAGGACACCCTCTGACCTAGTGAGTGCCGTGGAATATTGTTGGTAATTCATGTTTCGTGTCTATTTGTGACATCGTTCATTCTGAATGTCGTTCACCCTCAGTCAGAAGTTCAGTTGAATTCTAAAAAGTTTGAGCTGATTCATATCTGACACTGGTAACATCAAACATTCTACAGGAAAAATCATACTTCACTGATAATGAAGTTAAGATCATCAATTAATATGAAATCACTTATACCGACGACTGTTTGGTTCATGGATAAATAAATTTAATAAAAAAAAGGGATTGAAAATTTAAATTGAGTCATTAAATGAGAGAGATGTATTCATGATAATGTAATAAAACGATTGTGTGGTTTAAAATGTCCCTTTTTATTTTTTCACATTTTAATCGTATTATTTTATATTTTTTATTTTTTTTTTATTTATTGCTCATTGTTTATTTTTATTCTCTTTGATTCATCTCTACTTTATGGTCATTTTCATCTTTTATCTTCATTACTTCATTCATTTTACTGTATTTTCATTTCACATTTTATTGATCATACATTATCAATATTTCAGCTATTCATTCTAATTTTATTTATTCTTCCATAGATTTCTATTAAAATAAAATCATATCAGACAATGGAAGTCTGAACTAATAAAATCCACTGAATAATAACAAAGAATACAATCTTACAACTATCTATACCAAAAGGACCAAATACAAACCAAACTATCCAATTGAAACCAATAAACATGATTTTTCTACACCCGTACTCTAACACTTATATGACCATAATCCGTTTCATAATGATATCCATTATGATACAGATTTTTCATAACGATACAGATTATCAACCAATAGAAAGCTATAATTTTTCAATCAAATATAATATCACAAATATAATATTTATAGTTTTTCATTATTTATCGGATTTAGAAAAAATAGCGTATGCAACTCTCATGTAATGGTTATTAATACACTCGCATATACCATACAAAACTCGCCTTCGGCTCGTTTCGTATCCCGGTTAATGCTCGTGTCTTAATAACCATCATTACATGATCGTTGCATAATATACTATTTATGTTGATAAAATTGTATTTATAATGTGACAATGTATTTACTATTGTAAATGAATTAGTTTCTCTTGTGTTTATGATCTTCGTTCCATAAATATCCATTAACAAATTGCACAAGAATGGATCTATCTCACAGCCAAATACGATACCTAATAGGCCTGGGAAACTCCAGTTTGTTTTCCATTATATTTATATCAGATTACTTTGTAGAATGGGCGTACAGTTTCATTTCTAGAGGCACTCCTAATTTCCAATGCGGATAATATTTCAGGAAGCTATGCGCCTGGCAAGGGTTGGGCATAATTTGTAGATGGAAAGTTGACACGCCTGGTGAATTATCAGGTCAATTTTTTCATGTTCCAAATTTCAGGTGTATTACAGGTTATTCTCTGAATTAGAACGCTATCACAAATGGTGGACATCAGCCCCTATGGGATTTTCGATGGCTCAAAACGTGCTGGTTGTCCCACAATTTGAACGATCTACAGAAATTGTCACGTTTTGTTTTTTTTTCCTTTGGGCAACCAAAACAAAGCGGACTATTATTGTGGAAAAATCTACGAAGTTTACCGACAATTTCGTAGCAATAATTGCATTCCGAATTTGAAACTCGTTAAACATGGGGTTCCTCAAGGTTCAGTATTGGGACCACTTCTATTCATAATTTACGTGAATGACATTAGTAACTTCATGCGCATCTATATAAATCTGTTTTGTTTGCCGATGATACTACATTTATTTACTCTGACAAAAATGTTATTGAACTGTCTAGAATATCAAAGGAAGTCGATGAGAAGGCAGAAAGTTGGTTCGTGTCAAATCGACTGAAACTGAATACAGATAAAGTGTAACAGTTTCAGTTTTCAGCAATCTCTGCCGCTACATCAAGTGCAAACAGTGTTAAATTACTTGGGTTAGTTGTGGATAGGACTCTCACTTGGACCTGTCATATTGACCAATTGAGTAAAAAAAAATTTCTAGAACTCCTTTTTCATTGCATCAGTTGAGAAATATAACTAGTTTCGATACACTGAAAATGACATATTTCTTCCTTTTCCATTCTCACATTAGCTATGGTGTTATACTCTGGGGCAACCCAACAACAAATTTTTAAATTGCAGAAAAAAGCTCTCAGAATAAATACTATTTATGATTATAGAGATCATTGTCTACCTCTGTTTCTGAAATTGAGAATAATGCGGTTATCCACAGTATTTTTGTACAACGTTCTCATAGAAATTCATAAAAAATCAACTTCATCAATCAAGCAATCAGACCTTTATGACTGTGATGCCAGACATTGTAACAAATTTTGGACAAACCGCTGTCGTTTGAGTAAATCACAAAAAAACACACTGAATTTCAACCTCTACAACTCTCTTCCCGATAGTTACAGAATTCTTAGTAGGGTAGATTAGCCAGTAGTCAGCCATTTAAGCAACATCTCATTTTGAGATCAAGATAGAAAATAAAACTCGACGGAAAATTACCGAAAATTCTGCATAGTAAAATATCTTAAGGTTCTCTTTGTTAGATAGATAATCTAATTTTTATCAATTCGTTACATTAAAATTGATATTAAACTTTTTCTGAAAATACTCGAAAAATCCTATAGTCAGCCGTTTAGATTCTAATTTCAGCCACCACGCATTCAGTTGTCAGCCACAATTACTGAAGGGTGGAATGATATACCTACAGTAGGTATTTGGATGGAACATTTTTATTTGTACATTTGCATTGAAAAAGAATATACACAAAAACATCAACAAAAAATAAAATCCTAGATAACTCTTTGATACTTGAAAAAAAAAATCATTTTTAAAATGAAATGACTATGCTTAGTATACCTAACTGTAAATCTAAACATTTGCATTGGAAAAATATGCGACAGCATTAACACAAAGTAAATAAAATCATAGATCACTATTTGAAACTTAGGAAAAAATCAACAATATTTACAAACGAAATCACTATTCTCAATATCACTGTAAATGGTACCTTGAAATGTGGCATTTCACCATTTGGGGCATTTGTCACAGCCAATATGCCTTTCATCATCAATTTCAGTATCACTATCTAGTTCTAAATTGGCTGGTTGGTTTGAACTGTTGTCTTAATTCTTTTCCTTTTCAGAATTTGCTGCTTTTTTCACTATTTTTTTTGATTCTTTCTTCTCTTCTCTTTTTCTTCTCATTTTCGAGTTTTTCTTTTTTATCAATTTTTTCTTGGAGATGCTTGCGAAATTTTTCCGACGAAATTGCAGCTGGTAATTTTTCTTTGGTCGACTTGGGTATCCGTGTCTTCGGATGCTATGGCGCTGGGATAAAACAGGTGGGTTTTTATTGAATAAGGTAATTCATTTGTAATTGTACTTGTATTTCGATTAGCTAATGGATTTGTGACATCTTCCAAAATATCTTCATTTCCGGAAACAAAATTTATATTATCTCTTAAGTTATCTTCAGCTTTGATAGTTTTAGTACCATTTGTTTCAGCTGCCCTATCATCTTCTTCCACATTAGTGTTAATTTCATTTAGGTCGTCTCCATTATGAAAAGTACGACAAAATTTCATTTTTATTGTTTTCGGCTGGTTAATTGGTACAGGCTTCTTAGTTCCTGAATTTGCTATCACTTCTTCAGAATCTGCCGAATTGTGGACCGTTACTGATACAAGAATTTTCTGTGTAGAAGATACGTTGTTTGAAACTTCAGTTGTACTGTTACTATAATCAGACTGTTTACATTCAGTCTCATTAATTGATATTTCATGATTGTTTTCAGTCTGGATTTCATGTTCACCTATTTCAATAATCTCTTCCAGATTCTGAACCAGTGGCATTATAACTGATTCTTTGTCAGACTTGCTAGGTAATACTGTGATATTTTCTAATATTATTATTTTTGGATCAACTCCATCCTCATTTGGCGCTTTCTCGTTAAGAAAATCGTTAGCCATAAATTCTTCAAAGTCGAAGATCATAAAATCATGCGGTGGGGTTGCCGAGGGCAAGGCAATTAAATTATTTGTTTCCGTGGGAGTTTTCTTCTGAGATATTTTGAAATATTCCTTCTTTAATAATTTTAATTGTTCGATAACGTTAATAACATTTTCTACACCCTTCTCGAACAGTTTATGTCTCATAGAAGATAGAACATCTTCTGTAATGTTGAATTTGTCTTCTGTGACTACAAATTCCTGATCTGCTGTATCACTCAAATTTTCCAAGCGGTTCTGGACGCACTTCGAAAAGTCTACTGCTTCCGGATCGAATGGGAAAAGTCCACACTTTCTGAACCCGTTTTTATTAGTCTGTGGAAGAGATTTGTCATTAGGAACATCTCTCAACATCGGACAAACAGTGGATTTAGTCTGCACACAATCAACATTCTGGGGCTTCGCTTGCCATGCCCGTACTGTTTTTTCCAATTTGATTTCAGTGGCTTAAATACGCTAACATCAGCGGGCTGCAGAATATGGGTAGTATTGGGAGGAAGCGCGTATAAAATTATTTGATCATCACTACAAAACTAACTGAGTTCCAATGATAAGTGTGATTTATGGCCATCGACCAGAAGCAAAATTGGCTTTTTTACGTGGTTATCGATAACCCACTTGTTGAGCCCATTGGCAATATATTCAAAGAAAGTGTCACTCTTCATCCAACCACTCTCTGATCGACCTATGAACCATTCGGATGGAACATTATCTACTATAGCTTTGTTAGGCCTCACGAATGGAAAGACAACCATTGGGGACAGAGTTTTTCCGTCTGCCGAGAAAACCATTAATACGGTGATGGTATCTTTCTCACTACCTCTCTTGATTTCGTAAAAATTTTTGTAGCCTTTCGGAGCTAAAACATTTCCAGATATTGGGCACATCGCGAAGCTAGTTTCATCACCATTGAAAATGCGTGACCCATCCGTTAAAATATCAGATGCTTCAGCACTTTGGAGGTAAATTTCCAATTCTCGGAACCATTTTCTTATAGATTCTTCAGTGATAATGGCCCTTGATTTTGAAAGTCCTTCAGCTTCTCGTAATGCTATATTTTTATACCTCTTCAGGAAAGATTGGTACCACGTTTCCCCAGGTTTATTATTTTTGAAAGGATTTTTTCTCTCATCTTTACTAACAATACTCTCAACTGCATTGAGGAGATCTTGTTTCCTCTGTGGAAAACCACATTTTGCTAACTCTAGTAGCCACGTAACCAGTTCGTCTTCTTCTTTACCAGTTAGAACCGTGCTGG
>WOGM01001169.1:0-10426 GCA_015342125.1 Leptinotarsa haldemani | reverse complement strand
AACCTAGATTACATTGATCAATTGCAGAATGAGAAGGAAAAAACAAAGTTGAATTCTTGTGAGGGAGGGAGAATATGGTTATTTATTGTATTTTGTATTTCTTATTCGAGTTCGTATACGGTTTTCAGTTTGTTATAATTTTGGTTCACAGATTCTTTCAGTTTTGATTTCATTTTACGTTCATTTGGAATGACTCTGATTGCTATAGGAAATAGGTTTAACAATTTTGGACCAATGTATGATATAAAATGTGTGTGTGTTAGTCTACAGAGGGGAACATATGTTTTCTGTTCAGATTTAGTATCTGTGTTGAAAATATGACTTATCTGAGAGATTGAGGTATTTTGCATGCATTCTAAGCATAGATAGGTGTAGCGAAATCTTATATCAAATAAGCCAGTTTCTTTGTTAAGGTCTTCAAATTAGTACCTTCTATTTTTCTTAAAAAATTTTTTTCATATGGTATTTTGAATGACCTCTAGAACGTGTAATAATTTTTTACTGAGACCACCTCATATGATGATATAGTACCTACCTCAATAAAGATTCAGCGAGTGAGTTGTAAAAAAGCTTTCTATTATTCAGATTTCTGATTTAATAGAATTTATAAACTAACTGATTGAGTCTCTTAACTGTGTTGTTAATGTGTCAACACTGTTCTTACGTATTTTTAAATCAGAACGTGTAATGTCGACAATAGACTGAAGATTCTTCCTTGGCTGACTGCCTTTTTTCTTCAACTTCTTGTTGTTTTTGTGATTCTTTCTCCATCAATTGGTTTACACAAGTTTACACTGTTCAAATTTTCAACTGAAACATTTTAATTCCTATATTATTTCATGAATTTATGTAAATACTGTAATATTATCCCGCTGAAGACGCCACTGCGTGGAAGTATCTTCCATTTTGATGAACACGATCGCACGCTTGATAAAGTAAAGATTAGCAGAGTATAGCATTTCCTGAAGAAAATTCAATACGTTCATAAAAACTAAACGTTTTGCATTAAGTTACTCGAGCTACACCTGTTACCATCCTGACGATCAGTGGGTGTTCCTATACAATCAACTACCGTGACAAACATGTCTGCTACAATGACAGGAAATTGTTAGGCAGGAAGTGTACATACTCAGAGGAAAGAGATATTAAAAGGCTTTATTTTTTTTATAACAATTGATAATGTGAAATGAATGACATATCCAAATGGCAAGTTGTCAATAAGTGTTTTATGACTAATTAATACAGTTTATTGTATGATTTTCACTATAAAGAGTTTTACAAAACCTGCAGCACGTGTTTCGCTATACAATAGCTTTCTCAAGCCTAAACTAAAAGTTACTTTTTAGGAATCACACGTTAAAAGGTAAGACCTCGTTAGTCCTTAGTTCGCAAAAGTTTCGACTTTTGAGGGTTGTCGTTCGTAGGGGTGCGACAGCTGGTTAACGGAAGAAACAGATTTTAAACAGATTTTGAACTATTCTTTCGTAAATAGTTGAGTAATCATAAGAAATACTGATGGGAGACACCCAGTTATGCTTGGAAATTGCATACTTCATAGCGCAACAAAAATAAGTCAAGAAGGACCCATGAGGTCATTGAACGATAAGGTTGTGTGTACATTGATTAAATAACTCCATTTGAATTAAATGATACCAGAAGAAGAGCGGCTACGCCGAGGACTATACCTTCTAGCTTTCTGATAAGTTCTTTCGGCCAGAGACTTTCAATATATCGTAGTAGTAATTATAGCTGCTCGAATTTGGATAGACAGGTTTGTGGAATAGTTAAATAATCGTCGTCAGCACTGATCTACCGTTTTCCTATTAGCTCTCAATTTAGAAGCAAATTTGCTAACGACTTTAATAATTCAAATAACTCTTCAGAAATAACGCAAGAGGGATAAGGTCAGGAGATCTGGTTGGTCACTAGATAAGCATTTCTATCTACTGGTGATTGAACAGTCAGCGCTGTGCCGATATAGAGAGTGACAAAATACCGATCATTGCAAAACAAAGTCAAACCTATCGGAAAGGTCTTTTCACACAAATAAAAATATTTTGTGTGAATTCGATAACTTCCTCAATAAACAATTATTTCGAAAGCTATGCGATAGTTCGTTCGTACCTAATTATCCGTGACTGAACGATAATTGTGGTGATAATACGGAGAAATAACTGATTTCCATACGAGGTTCCGAACAAATGTAGATAATTATAGAAGACACATCTGCAAATATTAGTGATTCAGTTCTTTGATTTCTACTCTCTCCTAAGAACGAGTTTCTTCTTTTATGTCTTGTATCACTTCTAATAACTCATAACGAGTTCTATACATGATTTCCATTTTTCTGCTTCGCAGTAAATATCGTTTTCGACCATGCTTCGCGTATATTTGAGGTGTACAGTTATGTCAAGGGCCATTAACATTTATTATTCGGCATATTTTCGTTGCCATTAATTTGAAGAATGCGATATTCGTACGTGCATTCACTGTTTCAGATGTTCCTTCTTTAATGGGTGCCGATCTTTACGATTGCCAAGGTTAACACGAAAACACTTGGAAATAACTCACGTGAGCGAATTTCAAGACTGATGTGCACTCTAATATTTCTTTGGCAGACAGTTTACAGAGAAGCTGCTCATTTATTCAACTGCCGTGGCTTGTGACAGGAAAAATGAGCAACACAGGTGTTTTTCATTACACCCGTTCGAAATGATCATGTTCCAACGAGTTTTAGTTCTGTCGACGAAAATTAACTTACTTAATAAATGTCAGATAACATAAACACGAAGTCTTTGAATAAAATATTTATTCTAATCCCATAACGAACATTACTAAACAACACGTGTGGACTCCAAGAATGCTTAGCCCTTGACAATGTATCAGGAATGTATTTTATTTTCAAATCAATTTTTAATAACTTCAACATCATTCTCTGTAACCCAGCAAACAATGAATCTCTGGCCGTCTTCTGGCCCAATGCATGATCGGTCGGCAATACGCTGGCAACGGCAAAGCTACATAGGCAAAATGTCGGCCCAATGTATGGCATATTGTAATCGGATACCTACAATCCAGCCAGCAATGGGCCAATACTATCAAAATTGTGTCTTTCGACCGACATCATAAAAATGAAGGCCCGTTTCAAGTGTTATTGAACAAAATTTTCCAGAGCAGACCAAAACCTTTTACGAATAAAATCTCTTGTTCAACAGCCAATTGAAAACAAGTTATGCTATAATCGAGAACTGTCATACGAACCGTGAATCTAGCGTGATACGAACTGGCGGATAGACATAGAATTCCTATATATATAGGAATTCTATCCTTATGAAGTGCGCATGTCGCATGAACAGATTTTTTCAACTCAGTGGTTATTCTGCCTAGGTAAGGTTAGTCAGGTCAGGTCAGGTTAGGCTAATAAGTCACAGATTTTCAAATCGCAAGCTAGGATAGTTTGCTCAGGTTAGGTTTGTGTGTAAAATCGTGAGCGAAAAACTAAATCACGCATTTTCAACTTGCATGCAGCTGTCTTGTCATTTAAAGTTCCCGCTATTTCATTTATGACAGAGAACAATCAAATTCAAATCTGATGTTCATGTGACATGCGCACTTCGAAGATCGAATGATTCTGTGATTGTGATTCAAGGACTATTATAGACCACAGTTCATTGTTATTTTCATTCATGTATTTTTGTGATTTATTAACTGCGATTAAACGAGTGTGGGTTAGTTTAGTGAAGAAAAATGATGACAACTTCTCCTGATGAATTGAGGTAATAGTATTTATTTCTATAATCAATTGTAGCGTCAGTTACAAGAAACAACCTTCATTAGTTTTTGAGGTTAAGTATATATCGCCAAAATCTTGTGCTGAAAATAACGACAATGTTCAAGAATTATTGCAGAAGTTATAAGTATAAACTTATTAGGAAAAATTTGGAAAAATCTGTAGCCTTGAATGGAATTGACGAAACAGTCACAACACAGTACAGAAGCCGAGGTTCTGATATACTCACATCTACCTCTAGGGAGTCTAGGGTACAATCAGACTCATATGAGTCCACCCCATCAACTTCTGCTGCCGAACCCACATTTCATGAATAAATATATATACACATATATATATTATTATTTAAAAACTTGAGGTTCATGAAAGTTTCTTTCAGTCCGCATCTTTGTTAAGTATTGGAGGCAAAGACATTGGAGATTCAACAAGGAGAATAATGGCCAAACTAGTCTCCCATGAGTTATCTCTTCAATATAACTGGACTGGAAGGGGGAAAAAGAATTTAAGAGCTTAAGGAATGTTCTAAGAATGATATTAGGTGAGTTGCAATCAGAAATGAGTGTATTCATTACAGGATATTTTTATGGTTCTGTATCTCAGACCCTTAAAGTAATCACTCACTTACTAACTTAAATGTTAAAATCACTCGCTAACTGGCATAGTAATAAAAAAAATATGTTCTTGAAAATTATGAAAAAATAGGAATACTAGAACTTTACTTCACTAATTCCAGGTTTCGTTGTTTCTGAGAAATCAATATAAATCTTAAGAACCATTTATGTGCCCGTTACACTCGCACTTGACCCCAGTTTTTTTTCAGTTTGTCTTCAGAAAAATCCGTTTTGCAGAAATGCCACAGAAACCGAAATTGCCAGTGTAATAAAACTCTGGCTAAGAACTGCTTCTGACCGTCAAGGGGGGAGAAACAGAAGGAGGACAAAGCCGGCAGAGGAAGGGGGAGATGATACGCATTGAACATTTCAATATTTGTTCCTTCATACCAAAGATTTGTTTTTATGTTGTTTCCTTTATTTCATTTAATATTTGTGATATTTTTTACTTTATTTAAACCAAAGAATTGTTTTTATGTTGTTTCCTATACATGTTAGGTATGTGTATTTTATTAAAGTATATATGTATAAACTTTGGAACTTTCTCCAGTTTTTTGTGATATTTTTCTATGAAGTTCATTTTGGTTCAATTGCTCAAGGTAAATTTGAACTTTTTTTTCACTCAAAATATATAAAACTTTATTCATTATCTCAGAATTCGAGCATATAGCTCGAGAGTTTTTGGGAGATCGTTTAGTAACGATAGTCGTTGCCGACCGATGTTTCACCCTTTTTACTCCCATATACACCTACGACGTAGGCTTAATATGGCAAATACCTGTTAGAAAACAACTACTCCCCTGGCTAATACCACGACGGGTATTGGATTACATCTAACAAATACTTGTGCAATGTTCCTCATTACAGAGGACACAATTGCAAGTGCTTCCTGTAACCAACTAGTAGAATCCTGTACCGACCCGGACTTGCACTGATGATAGGCAAAAACCTTGAAACCGGTCTGCAGGTGATCCCCCTGTCCGGGTCGGTACAGGATTCTACTAGTTGGTTATAGGAAGCACTTGCAATTGTGTCCTCTGCAATGAGGATCATTGCACAAGTATCTGTTAGATGTTATCCAATACCCGTCGTGGTATTAGCCAGGGGAGTAGTTGTTTTCTAACAGGTATTTGCCATATTAAGCCTACGTTGTAGGTGTATATGGGAGTAAAAAGGGTGGAACATCGGTCAGCAACGACTATCGTTACTTTATTCATTATTTTTCAATTAAAAGGCAATCAGTAAATGTGTATAATTCACAGTGGTCCAACCCTCTGAGTAGGTAACTTCCATTGCAGTATTTCTACTGGGCCATCAATGATTTCCACAGTTTTGCCTGCAGAGGCCCGTCATTCAAAAGACACTGTTGCCAAGCATTGGCCCTGATGATGGCCGGTGTCTCCTATTTTCACTGGCCCGCCATAGGCTATAGGTGATTTGCCGTTCAGGCTAGATCTGGCCAGCATATTCTGGGCCGGAATAAGGCCGATCAAAATTGTTTGCTGGGTTGTAATTCAGAACAAACAATATTGTTCTTCTAGTTTAACAATATTAGTAGCGATTTGTAAAAGAAATGAGTGAAAGGAAAAGAGATTATCCCAGCGGTGCTGAGAAAAGAAAAAGTAAACGGAAAAGGGAAGAGGTTATAAAAAAAGTGCCCAAAATTTCTTCATTTTTTCAGAGACAAGATACTGTGAGTGATTTAGATTGGAAAGGTAAGTACTACCCAACCCATTTATTCGGGGTCCGTAGTGATAAACAAGGAAATCTTTTAATTTCGGTCTGTCAATCTGTCCGTCACAAAAAGTGGTCTACCCCCCCTCGATTTTCATAACTACTGGTCCAAAAATCTGAAAAAGATATTGGAGACTTTACTAAATTAACTTTTACATGAAATTGGTTTGGCAAAAATCTTAAAACGGATAAGGTTTAAAAATAAATGTCAAATTGTAAAATTAGTTCATCGAAAAACCGAAGTACTTACTAATTTACACAAGTACTATTTTACACGACGCTAATGTGGATCTGCGTGGTTAGATACGCGTGGTTGGTTTATTATTTACCTGTAGCGAAGGGTGAATTTTGTTTTTAGGGTTCCGTGCCTCGAAACAAATAAAAAACAAAACTCTAACTTATCTATAGGATCAATTTGTTTTGTTGTTTGTCTATTAGTCTGTATCGTATCGTAAATTGCGTGTTGAGAACTTCAGATGTGTGGACTCGCTTTCGGGTTGTTCTCGTTTTGTATGGCCACTACACTACGCGCTGCGTTCAAATAGCACGCAGGTGTAATGTAACGCACGGACGGGCTGCAGGTGATTTTGTATCTACTAAAGGTGGACTCCCACTACTCGTGTATTTGGCAAGTACGCCAATATTTGCATACTTGCCAAATACACCAAGTTTCGAACTCAGTTTCAATACACCAATATTGGAAATCCCTTTGACTCGTGGCATTTTTACCGACGGCCGGCGGGACTTCGCCTGCGACAAATAATTGTACAAGTAATGGCCGAGTGAACCACTCCCATTACTTGGCAAATATAGACAAGTGACGAATATTTGCCAAATACACGAGTAGTGGGAGTCCGCCTTAAGACGCATTTTTGTAAAAAGTTGTTGGGTAGAATAGAAACTGAAAGTTGTGAAAAAATTTCTGTTTGTTCGACACTATAACAGAAAAAATGTAGGTATTTATGAACTGCACCCAGGCGAAACCGATCAGATCGCTATATTGAATAAATTAAACAATAAAACAGTTCTCTGAAACAGCTATTCAAATATTGAGTATCTCAGTTTGGTAAAGATGTATAAAGTTTTTGTCCAAATTTGATATCATCGTATTGACACTCAGTATAATAAAATAAATAATCCAAGGTCACGAAGTTGAAAGTTACTCAATAACTTACGTAATGCAGAATATTGTTCCATACAAAATTTAATGCTCAAACTTTTTCATTTACAAATTCTTTATCTCTGTTCATTGGAAACTTCTATGACTCATTTAATTTTTGTAGATTTAAATCTTCATGGTTACGAAATAATATTCAGTGAATGAAAATATCGTAGAAATAATTTCTATAAATATAAATATGAAATACATTATCAAAATAAATCATTAAAATTATATATGTTTCACGAAAACTGTTTCTACGAAAACTTGTACTGATTTTTTAATACTTCTAACGCTAATTGATTTTTTTGATGATGAATTTAGGAAAATTTTGAAACATATCTGTACAAATATTCATCAAGAGTAGAACCGACTCAAATCCATAATTTCCGGAAACCTTCAAACATCTAATGAAAACTTACTGATATGTTGGGAAAAGAAGTGAATCGAGAATGATTATTTCACTGAAATTTATCAATGTCAAAATAGGTTAGTGTTTTCAATTGCCGGGTTGCAAAATGATTCGAGTAACATTTCTCTCCGGTTAAAAATTCATAAATTTATTAAATATTTCAAAATGATCTTACATTGCCTAAAATAATGTTTCAGACGGATGAGAATTTCAGTGAAAATGGATATTTTGAAGAACTTTGAAAAAAAAAAGAAGATTATTGGAATTTTTTACACAAAACCGTATTGATAGGAAATACTCGGTAGACAAATTTTGGAGTACTCGTACCTACTGAAATTTTGATTTCATTTGGAAATTTTCAAAATAAATTTGGCAGGTGCAGTCATGGATTAAAAATCACATGAATACTTATATCAAAAAAAGGAATTGTGATGCTTCAGAGTCGTCTGACTCATTCGTTTTTCCAAATCTGCAGAAAATACTGCATCATAATGGAATTAGCATTTATTCACATCTTTTCATGATACCCATTCCAACAATCTTGTTGCCTAATCCATTAGATTACCTATTAACCTGAAGAAAAATCTAATAAAATTAGATTTTCCGCTAACCAGCAGTCGCCCTCCTACGAACGACTGCTCTCAAAAGTCGAAACTTGTGCGAGCTAAGGACTAACGAGGTTTTACCTTTTAACGTGTGATTCTTAACACATGAACAGTGAAAATGGTAAACAAAGTGTTTTCTATTAAAACATTTTTTTGCTGAAAATTGATATTTCAGCTCAGCGTAGAATAAATACAAAACAAGCACTTTTCCCCGTCACCAGGTATGCAATACTTTTCCCGATGCGCGTTTCACCAAGCAAGTTGGCGTCTTCAGGAGATGAAGAAACCTATTTCTGATGATTGGGAAAAATGCTTGTTTTGGTTTTCAAATGGAATTCTTCAGTGCTAAATCAGTTGGTTTGATAGTATTGGTAAGGATTCGATTAAGAATCATTTTTAGTTATTATAGTTTCCTAGCGAAAAGTAACAATGATAAAACAACAATCAACTAATTTTTGGATATCGTACTTACTCCTTGACCATCTCCAGTTCCTTCAGTTAATATGGTTACCTAAAGCTCATTTATCATTTTCCTTACAGAAATGTGTGCAGGCTATGGGCGTAAATTGGCACGAGGATCACTTCGTTTGCAAAGATTGCAAAACTAAGTTGATCGGAACTCAATTCATGGACCTTGGTGGGGTTCCCCATTGTCAGAAATGCTACATCGCCAAACATGCTGATAAATGCAAAGGATGCAGCAAACCAATCGCAGACAAGGCCATCATCGCACTTGATGCAAAATGGCATCAAATGTGCTTCAGATGCTCGGTGAGTAAAATTCATCAGAGATGGATTTGTGATAATTGAAATATATTGGTATAACTTGTTTCGAAAATGTTGGATATTAATTTGATGGAATCTGATATTCATACTAATTGACATTAAAAATGTTTCAGTAAATGAAGTAAGAAAATACATCAACTGAAACATCAGATCAATCTCAAGGCATATATGCAAGAGATCAGTTTTAATTATATCGTGACTTGAATTCATGAATAGAAAGAATTTTAAAATATGTTAAAATATTTTTTTGATTATTTAGGTTAACCTTATTTGTATATTTCACATTGTTGAATAGAAGTTGGTTCTTTAAATTAATAATCGTTCAAATGCCGATCAACTGCAACCATAATGATTGAGAAATCCCAATCAATTGAAAACAAAAAAGTGTTTTCAATAGATTTATTTTATGCCAAAATTTTTTATTTCACGTATCACAATAGTTTTCTGATTGAGAAAAGGTGCAGTAGTCCAGTTCCCAGAGGATTTCACCTTACAAAAGGTAGGGCAGAAGATTTTATTTTTTTATTTCATTTTAATGGGTATAAAGAGTAAAATATAAAAAATGTGACTGAATGTGGGCTTGGCACCAATTTTGGTAGCCGAAAAACCTCGAAATTTTCGGACATTTTTCTGTTTTTTCACAATAGCTCAAAAAGGACTGGTTCTGGCAAAAAACAGTTCTTTCACAAAGTTGTAGAGCATTCAATTCCCTACAAATTATATTTTTTTCTACGACCAATAGGGAGCGAGCTACAGCATCTCAAAGATGAACCATTTTTCTCGAAATGATAAAATAGCCAAATAGCGCCTTTTTTGTTTGTGTTATTGCGATCCATGCATGCATTGTATTTTCAAATTATATTTTGGTCCGAAAAGGTTCTCCAGACCCCCCCATCACCAACCCCCTACCCCACCCCCCAATTGATAACTCTTGAGGAATGAGTAGGCATATTGAAACCCTCACAGTCCAATGCAATGTGAGAAAAAGCACTTCAACTTATTAGCTGAGCTTTCGCATTGTTTTGAAATTTCATCAGGGCCTAAAGTCAATTCAGTGAAACAACACTATGGTGAAGGAAATAAAAAGAGTTTTCTTTCCACAAAATGGTGGTTAGTAGAAAATTCGACATAGGCATTATTGTTATGAAAATGAAGTAAAATGATCTAGAACTTTTCTGTGAGCCACCCCATTATAAAATTAATCACCAACTGAAGGAATAAAGAAAGAATAAATTCTTGTACTGCTGCCCAAGCCCTGTCATGAGCACAAGGAGATCAACATCTATTATGGGATGGAGTGCTAGTAAATTCATTGGAAGAAGGCGTTAT
>WOGM01001168.1:0-10430 GCA_015342125.1 Leptinotarsa haldemani | reverse complement strand
ACAATTTGCAGGTAGTTAATTACAGGTAAAGTCCCATATTGGACTTCAGGTATACAAACACAGGTAACAAATTTTAGTATATAAGGAGTAACTAGAGCAGATACTAGATTAGAGACCAATTTTCTTCTCCTGAGAATGCTAACTTTGTTGGCGAAACGCGCGTAGAGTGCAAAAATATCAGTTTAGTGTTTGGGTAATTGATCAAAGAAGTTATTAGAAAAGACATGTTTAAGAGCTGCACAGGCCACTAAGAAGCTTTGTGACTCTTCTGGCCAATGCAGGGGACATTACATCCATAAAACGTCACTCTAGCTGGAAATCTGTCTCGGTAGCAGAAGCATATATAGAAGATAGTTTGAATAACAAAATGGAGATTTCTAACAAAATATTGAATTGTCCGTATCCTTCCAAACAAATTAAAATATCAGATAAAATTGTGAAATCAACTCTTCAAGAAATATCTAACGTTTCTGATCAGCAGCAACATGGAGGATCTCCGGGAATTTATATTGGCAGTAATTGTTTAAACTTTACTATCGATTATTATTCCAATAAATGAAATCGTTTCATGATGAATAATCATTTAATAATTGTCTCTGTTTATTCTGAGAATCATGTTGGCAGTGAAAAAAAGTCACGGTGGAAAAAAAACTTTTTTTTCACGACGAAAATAGTAAACATTTTTTGACAGTTGTACAAAAAACTATTTTCGAGTAGCCAACTCCAATCATTCACAACTCACCCCTACTACGACTGATTTCTTCTTTGTTTAGTATTTAGAAAATATGAAATATTCTGAAATAATTTTTTTTTGAATGATGCAACTTATATTCCTCTTCTTTTAGTATTTTAAAATTAAAATTTACAAAAAGGATTGAATAGAACTGGCCGATACTTGATGAAAATCCATATTAAAAAACTAATCATTAAAGTTTATTGTATGATTTTCATACAATAAACTTTATTGATTAGTTTTTTACTCTGATGGTGCCATATGTTTTAAAGGTCAATTTTGCGCGGATTATCTGTTCGATAAACAGCGATCACCGCTTACTACCGATAATGGCTTCTATGGGGGGCTAACTTATCTTGTTGGTCAACATCCTTTGAAACCATTTCTCTGTGCATACACTTTGCAACAAATATGGTGTTACTAGTAATCTTTTTAAGTTGATAGGAGCCGACCCTAATTGAACAGAAATAATTTTACTCAATATACAAATATAACCAAACTGAAAATGAACCTTTATTGTCACAACTGCAAATCAAGAACTTGACAATAAACACTCTTTGTTCTGCGAGTTATTTTGGTGAAATCAGTTTGTGGTGGAAACATTTAGAAAATATAATAAAGAGCGTTCCAAGGAAAGTATATGTGAAAAAATCAAAATGTCTCTCCTCTTACGATGCTCTCAAAGTAGCAGCGTTACTGTTTCAGAAATAACAATTAGACTAAATTTAATGAAATTTTAAAGTGTATTTAGGTGCTGAGTTGGAATGCATTAGTGTGATGTAATAATGTAATCAAATTATACATTAGGAATTACAGATCACCAACTAAATTGATGATTATTTAGTTTTCTTGTCAGGTGTCAGGTGCTCTTAAATTCAGTACTATTTATGTGGAAGTTATTCATATTAAATGGAATATTTTTCAGGGATACTACTACCTGAGCTAATTACGAGCCTCATCCTCCTTGAACAAGAAGTTAGTATGTTTCTCACTTCACTGAACTGGCTAAACGTATTCATTGAAGTATTAAAATCTCTTGACAAACTCTGTCGGCTGATGCCTGATATACAACTGCATGATCTGGATGATATTGCTTGGCCAGGCATTACCCAAACTAGACCAAACAATATGTCACATAAACTAAGTGAAGAATTACCATTGATTAGACAAGCTGATCTTGAAAATCATAATCTAGATGGAGGTCGCTGGATAGTCATCAACAATAAAGTATATGATGTTCAAGATTTTAGGTGCGACAACCCATCAGTGACAGAACTCCTACAGAAACACCCAGGCAAGGATGTCACTCATATTTTAAATAGTTGTCCTCAGAATTCACAGTTATTATCTTTGATGGATAATTACGTAGTTGGCAACTATTGTCTGCCTGAACTAGAATTACATCAAAATAATGTAGATTCTCTCCACGTTTGGTTTATGTTGATGGACGTTGAAAGGAATCTAGGGTATTTGCTTGGTTTGCATGCATATAATTTGAGACAGAGCTTGTCATTAACACAAGAAGAAAAATCATCTAGTCATTGGCTAAAATCTCCATTTCTGAGTGGTGGTTTACAGGTAGTGAATCAAATCTAAGAAAGAAACACACATGTAAAGTATTTATTTCAAGGTTGATCAACCGCCAAATCCTTACGAGGAAGAGAAAGGCGAATCTCGTAGTACCAATTCAACAGCAGAGAATACTCCAACTGAACCAAAGGTTAATACAAGTCAAAAATCATTGAAAAATGTTCAACCGTCAGAAAGGGTAAAAGCATTTATTAATGCCTTAGCTGAAAGCAGATTGTCGGTGAGTCTTTTCCTAAATTTTATACAGGGCAGGTCATAGAACATAGTAAAAAAATAAAAGGACAGAATTCTGAGATCAAAATTTAATAATAAAAGTTATACATACCAACAAAAATTTTTGTTTACAGTTTATTTTATGTATTTTTACAGTGTTTCTTTATTATATTTTAATGAAGATATCTTGAGAGGATTTGCTAGGTTACTATGAATTTAACATATGAAAATCATAAAATTGAAGGAAAAACGATTTTATTGATCAATTAATCCTAAAGTAACGTTTGCATATCCCCTAACTACATAAGGGTAAATTTTGTCCATTATGATATAATTCTCCTCATTCTTATTTTGTCGTGTCCCAAAATTAAGTTAAACGATATCTCCGTTATTTGTAAAACTAGAAAATTGAAATAAAGACTTAATTGAAAGGCGGTAGAATGTCCTTCTGAGATCATCTTTGAAATGATTGTAACCATTGCAGTTCATAAGAAACCACAACCAACTTTGTTTTTTCAAATGGCACCCCCAAAAAGTTTCTACTTTGTTTGGTTCGCCATGTTTTAACAATCACATCATCCTTGTGATGCCCTGATTGGAACCTTTGGTGTAGTAATGAATATTACTGAAGTTCTATCCCAACACTAAACCGTTATTTTTAACACCTCGACACACTAGTTTAATCACCTAGTTTAAATACGTGAAACACGTGTCGAGGTGTTAAAAATAACGGTTTGGTGTTGGGATATAACTCCAGTAATATTTATCACATCGTCGACGCCAAACTTTCTTTCAAAAAACAATCCTCCACTTTAGTTTTCAAAATGATACCTCAAAAAAATGTATTTCCAATTATTTCAGTCTTCGGTCAATGTTGATATTTTCTGTCAAATACAGCAACAAAAAGCATTCGGAAGTACGAAGCGTCAGTTCTCCATAATGAATTGAATGTAAGTTCATCTATTCCAGTTCAGTGGACAAAGATTGAAAAATAATTTATAACAATGCCTTTGTTATTGACTACTAACGAATACGTTACATGTTGCTTGTGTATGGAAAATCTTGGAAGATTTCTCGCAAGGCAGCTTTACTTTAATCATATCATGAATGTTTTCCTCTTCGTCATCAGCCATCACATGTGACTTATCATAAAGAAGAAAAAAAATTATGCTCTGTATCAGCACCGGCCAGGAGAGAACATGAAATGAATTTTTCGGTATATACTGAAATAAATTCACATGCTTCAGTTCAAGTGTTAGCAGAAGAACTTGGAACTTGGGGTTCGTAACAGAGAATTTAAAAAACAGGTACTGTCCTTGCAAAGTTCATTTGGTGCACAGTTTGTGGTCCGAAGATTTTGTACGAAGGTTAGTATTTATTGGTTGTCTCAATGATATGGTACATAATAATGTCGTAAATATGCTGGAGTAATGAAAGAAGGTTTCATAATGGAGGTGTGATCATCACACACAACGCTCGTTACTGGTCGAATCACATTGGATAGAAGAAACTGCAAAGAAAATGAAGTGTGAACGTATGTTATGGACTTCACAATGAATACCTCATTGAGTCATATTTCTACACTGGCACTCGCACCTAGTTACCCAATATCTTGAAGATACATATGCTAGATGGATAGGAAACAGGGGTCCAATGCGTTGGCCAGCCCATTCCCGTGATATGAGTCTACTAGATTTTTTCTATGGGGATGTCTAAGAAAAATTGTATATCAAATATCTTCAGTATATTAGTAAAATGTCAAGAATCGTATCTGTAGTACATTCCATACCTTCACTCCAGTTATGATTACATTTGTCTGCACTCAGGAACTCATAAATCGATATGAAGCTTGTCCGCTTCAGTTTCAAACATATTTTGTAAAAAATATTTTCCGAATTTGTTTCGTTGAGAACCACTCGAGCACTTCGACTGTTACCTGATCGCTTTTGATAATGTCTACCGCAGTAGTAGACGAAACGCAAGTCATAAAAACCTGCAGACCACGACCAATAGCTTCGACACAGTTATCTCCGCCCATGAAAGTTTTCACACTTTGATATTTTGTAGAGTAGGTCAATAATTTTTTTGAGATATTTAGTTGAGAATAACTGTCAAGAGCATTTCGATTATAAAAAATATTACCTCTCTATAATTTCATTGACAGGTAGAATCAATTGAAGTATAAAATTGTTAGGGGTGCCATTTGAAAACAAAGTTTCATAGAAACTGCAATGGTTACAACGATTAGAAAGATTATCTCAGAAGATCAATCTGACGTCTTTCAAATCCGTCTTTGTATCATTTTTAAGCTTTAAAAATAAAGTAGATATTGCTTGTTAACAAAATTCTGGGACACCCTATATATGTGAATAATTTCCCAAATATTAAATAATATCACACCATTAATAACAAAAATAAAGAAAAAATTTTGCATAGTTGGTTTCACAATTTGTTTTACTTATAACCTCAATTCCTGCTACATATTGTCAGTTTACAGGATCTCATTAGATTTATCAGCTCCAGGTGAGTAAAGGAAGATATGACAAAAATCACCAAAAATATCCATTACAAAATATTTTAAATTGAAATTGAAGCAGTTTTTATGTATATCAGGTAATTCATTCATTCCAACTAAAGTCCCAGCAGATTTGTTGTAAATTTGATTTAAAATATTAACAGTCTTTTGGAACCAGCAACCAGATGAAAGGTGGAAATCCGTTGTATAATTCGTGCTGACTAAACATATTTATTTATTGAAAACAGAGTTCTGTCACAAATGTAATATGTGTAATGCCCTGTATATGTAGTAAATGGACAAAAATATATGCTTATAAATTTTTTCTTAGGACCCATATGTAATAGCGTTTTTGGCAGTAGTAGAACAGCATTCAAAGGCAAATAATTTCTTAACTAGGGTGGACTTTTCATTTGAGCATCCTATAGAGGAGATCGGTAGGGTACTTTATGCAGTTTTATTGAAACATTTAGGACTTGGTTATGTTTTGCTACCTATTTTAGAAGCATGTAAGTTTTGATTTCAATAGATCATGATTTTTATTCATTCATTAAATGTCACTACTTCAGATCCAGTTCAGCCTAATGTTAAAATTCCTAAATCAGTGGGTGAGGTCATCAAATATGTACATCAAACTAAATGGAATTTGATCAAAATTCGCCAAGATGCCAACAAAGGATATAAAGAGATCTGTATACCTCTTCTCGAAAAATGTCGCTTTCTGCTTTATGAAGTCAAGGCTGCTGTAAGTCTTGAAATGGAGGCGTTCAAAAAGGTGAATGTTTTATACAAAGAACCTAGAGTTAGAACTTTGGTGAGAAAAGTAATAAAGGATCTAAAATGTGGTCGACACACTTCAGAAATACAGAAACCAGAGGATATAGTAAATGCCACAATTCAGTCACAAAGTATTGAACGTCACAAATCCAGTGAAGACGTTAGCAAGACATCAATAAAGAAAACAAATTCCGATGGAAAGATATCCGAGTCGAAAAGTGACACTGATGATGTGAACAATGAGATAAAGAATGGCACCCACAAGGTATCTGCTGAAAGTAGAGTCATCACAGATTCTTATCATTCAAATAGTTCCAAACCTGACCAAAAACTTGCCAAAAATTGTACTGAAAATAAGACTGAATTAGGTGAGAAATGGACTGTAGAAAAAACTGAAAATGCATCGAGATTAGAAATCAACCAAGATCGAGAAAAAAAGCTCGAAAATCAAATTATACTAACTGGTATAGTGTCAAAGTTAAATGAGAAACAGATGAAGAGAGTTTGTAGCGAGAATCTTAATATAATGAATATGGTTTTGGAGTTTATTCTTCAATCAGAATATGATGTGGAACTACTCAGGAAAGTTATGTACAATCAGGTAAGATATTGATTCACCAAAAAAATGTCATCATTTTATATTTGTCAGAGACATATAATCAGTTTTTAGTATGACTTGTCTCTGACATATAAAATTAATTACTTTTTAGTATAACTTGTTTTCTGACAAAAAAAATGATTCGCTTTATAAATATTAAAAAAAGTTATGAGAAGTTATTAATAGTTGAGGTTGTGATCCAACGCCAAACAGCATTGTTTTGACTCGTCAGGGTCTCATTAGTGGTGGCAGGCTGAACCACTCAACTGGCCTTAAAAGACAAGACTGAAAATAAAGTTATAGTTGAATTATAATCTCGCATAAATATTGAAGTTCTTGAATATACTTTATTTATTCTCGAACTCTTCAAGATTAGATCCGCTTGTCATAAAACTTTATCTTCCTACAATTCTCAACTGAATGGGCACTTTTGATAAAGAGTAGACAAACAAATCATCATCATCATCGTTTAATCCATATTGTATTATGATTCTTGCTTGAACATTTAATATCCTACTCTGAGGTAGACAAGTTCTCTTCTTTGCTTTGGTTACCACTCATTGTGCGTCCTGAGTGATTCATTTATCAGTTTCTATATTTTCCTTTTTTCTGCATTTCTCCATAATTGTTTTATTTTCATGGCTTTTAGGTACTTCTCTATATCGTACAACCATCATATTCTCGGTCTTCCTCACCTTGATTATTGGATTACTGTTCATTTCATTATAAACAACAGTAATCCTGTTATTTCTATTTTTTTCATGCCAGGACATTCAAGCAATATTTCTTATTATTTGATTGAGTTATTACTCAAAATATAATAGAATAAATAGCTTCATGACAGTTAGGTATTTTTTACCTTCTATAAACCTCAAAAAACATCCTCATCGTAGATAATTTATAAACTATACTTGTAAAGATTTTCTATTGTATGCATCGGATTATAGATTATAGAGAGCAAAGATAACTTTCTGTTTTAGAATAGATTAATTGCTTAAATTACTTCCTACTACTTAAAAATATGAAACATGAGTTAAAAACTTCAAAATACTATTGAAAATTGATTGAAGGAAAGTATAGATTATAGGAAGATGTTTCTTTCAGATGCAAAACCAATAACTTTGAGAGCACACAAAACTTATTTTTTCTTTCACTTAACAAACGTTTGTAATTGAAATTGAAATTTCACATCATTTGTGAAAAATGCCTTTGATAAAAAAATTGCTTAAAAAATATTTTCACTTTTGAAGTGAAAATTAGGATTTCGGTTAAAAACTCAGGTTTTCAACTTATTAGCACAGTTTTGGATATTTTTAACCACGATTTACTCAAATTCTTGTTTTGTTATCAAATTTCCGATATTTTTGGAAACAAACCTGTTTTGTTCCAATGACAGTTTGAAAATTATTCAGTGGAGATATTAACTTTTCACTAAAGCTCAACGAGATTATATTGGAGGTAAATTTTTCTTTCCACAACGTTTTCCTGGTGTTAACGTATTTTTGTTAACAAAATTCTCTTTTCGTCTGCCCGCAGATTTTTTCAGGAGTTCTAGGTTCATATTGGTTGGTTACAAATCTGTGAAAGAAATACCTCTTGGACACATTATGTGGGGTTATATTTTGATTCTGATCGATCACCAGAGAGCTGCTAATAATTTGAATAGTTTAAAATATGAGGCCTAAGATGGTTTTATGCAGCTTCAAATTTCATCTTTAATTTAATTTCCAATTTAACTTCTATGAAATTTGTGTTAAGATAAAACAGATATTTTATGCAGTACTTGAAATTTAGTACGCAAGTACACTAATCCAAATTCATCATATCGCCTAATGCTAAAAAACAAAGTCAACATAACCTTGTTTAGTGATACCTGTTACTTCTTGCAAATTATGAACAAATCATACAATACAATTACTTCAAATGATAAATAATGCATATGTATTTTTTTTGAATTTTGACAGAACTGTCAGGGTGCGCACGAAAGCAATTTACAATTTTACTACGAATATTTCACTTTCCGGAGTAAAAATTAAATTAATTGTCACAGAACCCCTACGTGTTTTGTGGCATAAATTTCTCTACTAAAAATCAGTTCACCTTCATCGTTGAAAGTTCATGTTACACATATCTACATAAATCTATCATCCCATTCAGGTAGTCAAGTTAATTGAAAAGTTTTTTGTGGGTACAATTTGAGTCGGTAAAATTATTGACATCTGGTATAATTTTTTTATTTTATTATAAAATTGATATAATTTAAAATTACAATGTAATTATTTAAAGTAATGAAATTTAATCATTTTAGGTTAAAAGGTGCAAGATTCGCAAAGATGGTTTACAAATGATATCATACCTTCTGAATGAAACTGGTTTTTTGAATTCAGTAAGATACTCAATAATGAATGGTTATCTAGGTTTGGATAAACAGGAAAACATGCACCATTGTCTTGATAATATAGATTTAGTTACCCCATATTTAAAAACTGAAGTTATGCTTTTGCAATTGAAAGTAACTGAATGGTGCATTGAAACCTTAAGGAGTTATATACTGCGAGATATTCCCAATAAACCCGGAAAAACGAAAGGAACCAGTGCTAAAGTTCATCTTAATTTAGGTACTTATACCTTGCTAAGAGATGTTCCCAGAGCAAGAATGCTGTTAGCTATATTGGGAATACTTTCTTCAAATCGTTATAATGCTCCAGAATTAAACCCACTGGTTAATAGCGGTGTCATAAGTTCTGTTTTGGGACTCCTAAAACAAGCCGGTTGTGACCAAAGTATTGTGAGGAAAGTTTCAGAATTTTATGTGTTGTATGCTGACATGATCGAGAATAGCAAGCCTAAAACTAGTTGCTTGTCAGGACCAGAGCTAGCCAGTTTGATGAAATTAGGAACACGAGTTATAAGAGGAGCTGATTGGAAGTGGGGAGATCAGGTAGATTTTTTTGTTAGTAGATAATTGAAAGTTTATAATTTTCTAAAAAATATGATACTCTTTTTGTATAACATTATATCAACATAACGAAATACTTTCAAAATGTTAAAGAAATTGCCCATATTTTAACTTTACCCTGTGTGTTGTTTGAGAAATTGGAAACTAATTAAGGTTTAACTACCTGCATCAGAATGAAATAGTGTTCATGACAGTTTTCAAACTACTATTAATCACTTATTTTCATGAGAAACAAAAACCATGTTGGTAGAATGAAAATTGAATAATCGGTAATAACGTAAACAATAATATCAGAAATAAAATAAATATTTCCCTGATCATGAGATAAAATCTAATCATAGTAAAAACTATTTTTTCACATTGATTTTAAATTTCAGTTTTCTATGTTTTTTAATTGTATTTGATAGTTCATTTTATAATTTAATTTCAGCATAATGAATGGATTTTTTTTCTATATGTATATTTATTTTCATTATTGATAATTGTTGGACAATCACAATGAATAGCTGGGTTAGTTGTGATTAACTTTGAACATTCATTGGAAACTTTGAAATATTCGATTTTGAACAGCTCTGATTTAAGTAATTTTTAGGCGTTTTTTATGGAATTGGCCGATACTTCATGAAAATCCATGATAACGTAGTAACAGTTTTTCATAAGATTTTCACTAAACAGTTCATTAAATCGCAACACGTGTTTCACCATACAATAACTTTTCAGGCGTATATACATTGTATTCATTATATTGAATTGAATACGCGTGTAGAAGCTATAATAATAGTAATGACAAAGATTCCCTTTATGGGAAGAATAGGTTAATCGAGAAGATGAAGAACTCAGGTAAAAACCAAAAACAACATTTAAATAGTAGGTAATAGAGCGTTTAAGGACATTCTACTTCCGAACACATAACAAACACCATTTTACCAGTATAGTAGGAATGTCCAGATGATGACAAATGAGACTTTGTCGAAACGTGTGAGATTGAAGATAATGTCACATACACGGATCAAAAACCCGAAAACCAGTTCAGCATGTAAATTTA
>WOGM01001167.1:0-10432 GCA_015342125.1 Leptinotarsa haldemani | reverse complement strand
TCTGTTAAATATCGTTGCAACAAACATGAAATTGACGGTCACCTAAAAAAATACAAATCCAAGTAAATTTTACAAATACACTTTGATTTAATAAAAAATTCTCCAAACTGACATGATTGTGGCTACTTCAAATACACATTAAATCAAAATAGTAATAATATGTAGGTATCATACGGGGGTAATTCAAAATTTTCCAAAAGAAAAAAAAATCGAATAGCAGGCCATGACTTTGTATCTGAACATTACTTTTAATCCTAAGCAACTTTTCTCCTCAACATATTTCTATATTTTTTGAAATACGGGTACTTTACTCTTGAACGAACTTTATATTTTTTGGCCTATCCTGTATGGTGTTTGTCATAAAGGCATTTCAGATACACTTGGTATAGTATTGGAACATGCACCAACTTTTGTCAAGAATAAAATTTTCTGAGAAATCGATAATAAACAAGTTTCCCATTTGTTGGAGACTTAGTGGACCACACTGTATCTAAAAGTGTGTAAAATGTTGTATAATAAATATCGAGATGAAAAAAATTAATATAAACTTTTAGGATTTCAAAATACTTGAATATATTGATATACAGGTACTAAGTGCACTCAGGATAACATTATGAATATCTAAAACTATTTATTACAGTTTATCGTATGATTTCCACTATACGAAAAACGCTACAAGTATTTTGCTATACGATAGTTTCCTCAAGCGTGAACTAGAGAAAGCTATTGTGTAGCGAAACACGTGTCGCGGTTTAGGTAAAACCTTTTATAGTAAAAATCGTACGATAAACTGTATCAACTAGTTTTTGAATAATTTCACCTGAAATGTCAAAAATCTATCTAAAGAAATGAACTTTATACGTTCAAGCCAGTCAATGGCTTGTCAAAATTTGAAAACGGACACGTTAGCCATCGTAAAAAATTAAGCGTGTGTAACATCAAGGAGCACAAACGTATTTGTGATGACTGATAACAATAACGTACTAAAGGGGCATTCCAGTTTTTCCTCAACTAAATGTACCCCTAAAATATTCCATAGAAAAAGGTGAACTGCTTCCCTTTGAACCCTCATCATCAATAAGCAGAAACTTTATGAATAATCAGACGATATCCTCTCTAGTTACCTCGCATCAAAGTGAAAGAGAACAAGGGAAGACCAGCTTTCAATTTTCCGTAACAACACTCGATAGAAATTACTTCCATCCAAAGGCACAAAGCCCACATGTGTATACAAGTTTCAGGAATTCCATTGTCGGGACTCCCGAGCACTTTTCTGAACTCCAGCTCATATGTATGCAGATCTCCCCCAAGAACTTTTCATGCCTGCAGCCTTCAGCTATATACATAAGTGTATACAATTCCTTAGTTTTCTACCTAGTTAGACGATTATTCAAATTCGAAATATCTGATTAGTTTGTTCCCTGATAAAACTCGCGTGAACGGCAATGTGTACACAAGATTATCAGTGTTCACCTTTCTTGAGCTGGGGAGCATAAAACGGTTGCGATAGGATCGTTTACAAGTTTTTGTTTTATCAGTCAATAAGGGAAATTTATAATAGGGGAGTTTCGAGGGAGCACAGTAGTGGCTGGAAACTTGAAGGTTAGAAAACGACAGCTTGGTGGCGAAAGTTGTGGATTTTCCGAAACTTATTGTATATTCCATATCGTAAACGGGGAAATCATTCAAGTATGATTAGAAACGTGTTTTACTATTGATATGTTCTTAGGTTGGAAATGTGCGAATATAGAGGATGTATTTTGAATGATATCATCAATTTCAAATGGAGATTTTTTTACCATATTTCATGAAAAAAGTTACATGAACGTGTGTCCTAACTTGCTTCGTTTTCGAGTAACGGAATACTAGAGTTTTTCTGAAAATATTGTTCTTTTATTTTATTTTAAGGAAAACACACAAGCATTACAGGAAAATCCTTGAGACGCTTTGAATCGCTGGAGATTAGATCCATTTGAAAGAACATTCTCAGAAAGTTTATGTTACATAAACGCAGTTCTTCAGATGGAAGAGTTCTCAAACAATGAAGTTCAATGCATACTAAGTTGAACCTCAAAACGATGAGCAGCCACAGTCCGTCGCAGTAGTATAGCTAACGTGGTTCTAGATACGATGGTTACACATGCCATTGATTTCTTCATCGAGGTCGTTAGGGGTGTCAGTGTTTGGGGTGAAGAAGTGTGTCAAAAAGGCCATGTTCGCGAAGAAAAAAGGTGGGCAGTGTTGACAATGTGACACTTTTTGAGCAACTCTTGTCCTTGAAGATCGTCAATGACCAGAGGGTATTGTAAGAGGCACCCCTCAGCGTCAATGACAGAAGGGTGTAGGCTAACCAAGATGAAGCAGTTATGTTCGTGTGTAGAAGAGACTGTTTAGCTCAGTAAACCCTCTTCGGCCAAACATCTGCAGCCAACCCCTTTTTGGGCACCCCTCACGGGCAACCCTCTTCGGGGAACCCCTTTTCAATTAACCCATTTTCTTGATGACTTTGTTATTTATATCAATACATCATACAGGTTGAAAAATGGTAGCTTTTCATCAATGAAAGTATATCCAGATACGATTGTGTTAAATGAATATCCAGCTTTATATTCTGAAAAATCAATACCGTTAAGTAAGATAAGAAAAGAACAGTATTCCTCAAACATTTTTGTAATTATTTTTTCATTTTTCAGATTCTATGATAACATTTAGGGACTCAGTTACATTATCAGATCGCAAAAAACGTTCAACCCATTGTTCCATTCAAAAAAAAAGAGTTTTATGAATATGCAAAAATCAATCTCAAAAAATATTTAGCTTCACCAGAAATTTGTTATGTATACTTATTGTCATCTAAAAAAAAATGAAAAAACTCATACATTGTGAATATCTACTGATCAATAAACGTTGATAAATTACATGTTTCCTTTTTCATTTAAAACAAATATTTGTGTTTAATCGCACATATGACCCTTAAGGTCAGCTAATCTGGTTTCCTATCAGTGAAATACCAAATATTCCTACAAAATGCAACGAAAATATCCTAATTGAGTGCAACAAAGTATCCTGAAGGTCAGATGGCATTGAAAAACAAAGTCATCGGATATTTAAAACACATTGGCCTACGCTGGGGTACATGGACAACTGAATAGGGATTGCCCGAAGAGGGTTGCCCAAAATGGGGTGCCCGAAAAGGGATGTCCGAAAAGTGGTTGACAGAAGAGGGTTGGCCAAAGAGGGTTCATTGAGCCAGAAGGTCCCTTCCACACACGAACATAACCGCTTCAACAGGGTTAACCTACACCCTTCGGTCAGTGCCGCTGATGATCAACAAAAAAAAGGGTTGCTCAAGAAGTGTCACATTGTCAATACTACTTACCATTGTTCTTGGCAAAAAAAGCCTTTTTGACACACTTCTTCATCCAAAGATCTCGATGGATAACTCGATAGCATGAGTCACCATCGTATCTAGAACCACGTTAACTATACTACTCGTCGCGTATTTCTGATGCATATCGCTCTTGGTGGATCAAATGTGTCAAGTCACTTGAACACCTCCCGTGAAAGTATTTATAGAAGAGGGACAAATCTCCAACCGTTCTTCGATGTTCCAGGCTATCAAGGTTGCACGTGATGTTCGCTTATCCGATCAGACGAATGGTTCTTTTCTGGATGTAATCCAGCAACTTCAGGGTATGTTTGGGGTCAGAGTTCCATAAATGAGAACAATACTCCAAAGAAGGTCTGATCTGAGCTTTATAAAGCATCAAAAGTTGCTGAAGTGTGTACAGTTTTCTGGTTTGGAAGAGTGTTCCAAACTTTTGAGAAGCAGTCTTCGTAATTCCAACGACATGATCGTGCCAAGACATATAGGTGTTCATTTCAACCCCTAACAAACTTATCGAAGCAGGAAGTGGAATTGTCTGACCTGACATTGTTATATCCAGTTCGGAGATATTCACCTTCTTGGACAAAACCAAAGCCTGGGTTTTTTGGCTTTAAATTGAACCTGGTTACTTTCATATCAATATCATTGAGATTTGCAACATCCGGTGAAGATATGCCTCCGTTACCGATGTCCAGGAATCCAAATGAAATGACGAGACAAGTGTGCTGTCGTCAGCAAAGCAATAGAAGATCGCCTGTTGATCTTCGTTTCCTCTCTGGGAAAACTCGTGCAATCTTCCGACAAGGAGGAAACACCCTTATTCTTGTAAGTCTGCAAAATACTGAAGCGAGTTCATTTGGGTAATTTGAAGTACGATGACGGGCCCTTCATTGGGGCCAGACGCCTTGTTGATGATCTATTTCAAAATTCTTCTGACTAGACGCTGACGGAAAGTAATTTTCGGCATTGTAGATTCTAGTGTGGGAATAGTGGGTGGTGCCTCTCCCAGAAAATCGACTGTGGAGTGGGACGCAAATTGTTCAGCTAGTAGAACTCTTCATGAAGATGTGTAGATCAAGTAACTTTCAGACAATAACTGGAAAAAATCCTCTCTAAACAACTACTTTCATATAAACATTGAATTATACAAATTGAAAAATCGTTTTAGAATAACTGTTTATATAGTGTTATCCCCAAAGTATGCACCATATGAGAAACTTCTTTTTTAAGGGTTTTTCGACAAACTGTTATTTCGGATGAAAGTTTATGCATCCCCCAAAACTAAACATGGACCAACAAAATACAGAAAAACATAGGTAATATACGAGGAGCCTGCAGGAGTCAGGAGTGAAGTACACTTATTTTGAAAAAATTCTGGAAATGTTATTTGAAAAAGTTTTCAGAATTGAACAATACATCCAGATTTCAAATCATGACCATGTAAGTGAAGTTTTATTTTATACCCATTTTTTTGGCACTACGAAAAAGAAATTGCTAAAACGATAAACAGACAACATCCTGTATTTTGAAAGCATAAAATATTATGGTGTTAACCACGGTCAATTTTTTTGAAGAGTGAAATATTTTTCATAGTTTTTGGTGCAAAGTTATTTTTAAATTTCGTGAATTACTCACCATTATAAATTACTGTAACAAGAACTTGATATTCAATAATATTGAATCACAAAACATCAACAAAATAAAATAGTTATTTCGTATTTGAGAACAAATATTGATTGATTGATTTTCCGGAGATTTTTTGTCCAAAATAATCTCCAGAAAATCAACGAGATTGTTCCAAAATACCTATTTTAGTGCGATGTTGTTTTGTGCTTTGATATTATTGAATATAAGGTTCTTGTTAGAATACTCTATAATCGTGACGGTGTTAACAAAAAAAAATAAAAAAACTTTGCACCAAAAACTTTGAAAATTATTTTACTTTTACAAAAAATTGACCGTGGTTAACACCATAGTTGTGTTATTTGTAATATTTCAGGCTTTTGAAATGAAACATCGTTTACAGGCAGCTGTCTTTTTATCGTTTTAACAAATTTTTCTTTTCGGGTAAAATGTAACTTCACTTAGATGGCCATGACTTTTCTAGGAAACATTTCCCGAGATTTTTCACAATGGGAGTACTTTACTCCTGTCTCATAATAAAATATTTGAAGACTCCTCGTATATTACGTGTGTTTTACTGTTTTTTATTGGTGCATTTGTAGTTTTAGGAGATGCACAAACTTTCATCAGGAATAACTTTTTGTCGAAAAACTCTTAATAAAGAAGTTTCCCATATAGTGCATACTTTGGGGTTAACACTGTATAAGAATATTGAATTATATAAAGATACTTTCTCCGATTCAGTTCACATTCCAAATATTCGTTATGGAGTTGAATCCAATGCCATTCACAGGATTCCAGCACAATATATCATGTGATATTTCACTTACATGAGACACCGTCATCCTCAATGGTGGACATCCAACGTTCCGGACAAAAAACATTGCCTAATTGCCTCTTCATTACCAATCCGAATAACATAACAGAATAAAGCATCTCATTCACTCATAAAATTACGACCTTATTTAACGAATCTGTTGAATCTACTCATGTCATTGCTGACAGTTCGTAATAACCTCAATTCGCTAATTTAATTGAACCACAGCCATAGCAATCTTGTTTGAATTGAAAGTGATATATTTTTAAGAGAAATCAATTTTCGGTAGGAATTTTCCCTAGAAATTATAGGTTGAGTTGATGAACCATCTTGGTTGATACACCACCTTTCCGTCATCATTTCCATTCAGAGATAGTTAATATACTTTATTATTAAACTTTAATTTAGTAAATACAAAATTTTTGTGATAATGGAAACGAATACTTCTATTTTCGAATATATTACTGATTATAGGTGACACTGAATATGTTTTCCACGATTTTTTCGAAATGTTCATTTCAAATCCTCTCAAACTGTAACCAGCTGAATACGTGTGTTCTGTACCGTCACCAAATAGTTTACACGGTACGTGCTCCAGGATACATGCAATATAATGCTCATTTTCATGCTTTCACGCTGAAAACACATATGTGTTCATCGATCGTCCAAATTCCGAACCACAAAACCAATTTCTATCAGTTCAAATGGCCGTGGACACATATGGGATATTGCGGTAGCTGTGGAACATGTATTAAATAATATTAAAAATGTGACACCTACAAGCGGGTATTTACGACATGAGAAGTTTGATTTGTCGTGTTCATGAGCAAATACTCCTTTGGAATGAAATAACATTCACACCTGGTGACTTCTGTACTTATTTAAGTTAAAAACTATAGCTTTATTCGTAACTGTGTTTCAGTGGGACATATTCTTTTTCCTGATTAAAATCGATTGATTCCAGGTCGTCAGGTAGAGTGAAATACCCTCAGTTTCAGAAACATGGGTTTTCACCCCAAATTGGGAGCGAAAAATCAACCTAGATCCAGATAAATGAATCAAGTATCAGAATAGTCGGTGAGAGTAAATAGTGTTTTGGATAGTCTAGGATGTTTAATATGTTCGATTTTTCCAGAGAAAAATTCTCAGAGCGGCATATCAGAGACCGAAACCACCAATTTGAGGCTACAACTACTTACACAACAACCTTTGGTCAGCCATTGTCGTGGAGACATATTTATCAAATGTTATATTCCAAAAGATATTCCCAATGCTAGTAAATATTTTATTTTGAAGCTGATCTCAACTGATCTCAACCGATAGCATACATATCTACTCCCTGTGAATTGTATGTGTACTCAACTCTCTTTGAGAACTTGGAAATTCAAATCAAAATACTGGTAAATATTCTACTGACAGCACAACTTGAAGAAGACAAGGAATTTATGAGGAAAAAAATCACGAATATCTCTAATGGAAAATTCATAATTCATATAGATAGAAAAACGATCAGCTTTCTTTCATATTCATCAATAGTATATTATATACCTAGGGTGAGAAGTGAGCTATTATTTACCGAGCATTTTTATATCCTGAGGCGCATAGCGCCGAGGATATAAAAAATAATAGCTTTCTCAGCTTTTTCAGCTTTCTTGGCATTAGTCATTCACTAACAATTTGTTGAATATATGGGAATATCAGTGGAGCGTGTTTCTAATCAGACTGGCTTTATTTATGTAAAACTTTGGCATGTGTCAAATTTTGATATGAATCTAGGAAATATCTCATTGCATTTTTGATATATTTCAATGTTCCACTTCTCTTATCGCATATGTATGTTCAGAACTTAGAATTTCTCAATTCTGCATTATAGTGAGAAAAAAATCTCCTTGGTTATATGATAACCCAAGGCAGCTATGAGGGCAAGGCACGTATGAATACGCGATGTCCATGATAAGCGCGCAACATATACTTAGGCCATGAAAATGTTTGCCGGCATTTCCATGACAACCAAATACTGTACAATGATTGTTATTGCTGTCAGTTTGCCAAATGCGGTTTTAATTTAAATTTAGATGTCATTTTGAAGAAGTTTAAAGATCTATATGAGTAAAACGTTAATATAATTAATGGAAAAATGGGTGAAAATTTAAGTGACGATGATTTCGAGATAATGTGTACCCCGCCTGAAGTTAGAGTGATGGAAGCTAGTACAAGTAGTGATTTATTGCCAGAAAAATCGAAGAGACTGTACATGAATGCATATAACCAACTGAAAACATGATGTAAAGAAAGGAACGTTGCTAAAGTAATAGAAAATGTTTTATTAGCGTATTTCAAAGAGAAACCTGAAGGCAAAAAGGTATCGACATTGTGGGCAAATTATTCCATGCTAAAATCGACACTTGCAATAAATTTTGGCATTTCAAAGTTTTTTAAGCTTGTAGTATTTTCAAAACGAAAAAACAGTAATTATAAACCTAAGAAATCAAAAGTATTTACAAAGAAAGAAATTGACAATTTCATAGGTGAAGCTCCTGATGACGAATATTTATCAAAAAAGTTATGGAATGATATTTTGTTATGGTAATTGATGTTGCCGGTGCCTGCAGAATATATGAATTAGGCAATATGCTCCTAGACGATTTAGATGTTTGTGATGATATTATCATAATAAATATTCTCAATTCAAAGAACAGAACATCAGGGAAGTTTGTTGTTGTTGAGCTACAATGGGTTAATGTTAATAAAAAATACTTAGCTAATAGGCCAACTCACATTACAAAACTATTTATTTTATACCGTAAAGGTAAACATATTAAACAAAATATTGGGCACAATATTATTAGTGAAGTACCATACGTCGTGGCTAATTATCTCAAATTAGAAAATCCTGAGTTACTGGTCATTCTCTAAGACGTAACTTGGCAACACTTCTCGCAGAAAACGGAGGAGACTTACTAAGCCTGAAACGACACGGTGGGTGGAAGGTGGCTGCAGTGGCTGAAGGATATATTGAGAAATCAATAGCTGATAAGGAGAGAATCGCCGAGTTAATGCAGAAATGTAATTTACACAATGAAGCTTCAAATATAAGTTCTTTTGCAAGTCGAGATGCTGTCTTGGAAAACGTCCATGTTGAAGGTAATTTAGTGCAAAAAGGTGATGAAAGCGTTCAAAATACGACGATTGTTTGTAACACAGAAGTGAATTTACCTGGTCCAAATGTCAGTTTCATTAATACAAGAAATCCTGGAATATACATGATTTGTCACAATTGTGAAATGAATTATAATTTCAAACAATTTTCAAGCGTATTTCCAAAGTTCAATTTTCTACTTCTAGTTGATAATTAGGTTAACAAAAGTTTCAGTGAATATCTTTAAGATTATAGAATTTTCCTCATGATTTACCTAGGTGTTACTTTATTATCAGTATTTACCAAGGGTGAGAAATATTAATTGTCGTTAGGAGTAAATAATAGCAATTTCTCATGTTATCAGTGAAAACAAGATTTTTTAATTCGTGTTGTTTAAAAAAATGTTGGAGTACTATAGCCATTTCACTTCATCATACTACTTATTGACTCAGCTTCTTTCATTATTCAGATTACGTATATTGAACACCAAAGAAACAGTAAAACAAATAAACTTATACTAGTTGAATTTCTGATATTTCCTTTATATTTTTTTGAAAACGTCTACAAACTGAGATAAAAATTCGTATATACTATTCACCGTTCCACAAAACTGTTCAAATTGATATATACTTTCGTAGCTCCCATACCGTTATTTCTTTCCCAGCAAGACAGGCGTTTCTGCTCCCTTTCTTTCATCCACTGCACCTTTTTTGTGGATCCAATGAAGGAAACTGAAAATGAAATATAGATTGTTTTTGTCCTACAGGATATTCCATTTCGGAGATCCAATCCAAGGAAGTTCTTCAAGTTGCCTATCTGAGAGGGATTCCGAAAGTTATTTCGTTTCCTCATGTAGAGGACCGATAAGTGGAGTAGGTTTATATTCTCAAGTGATTTTTTATAATGCGAGGATTGGATATGTGGGCAATACGCTCGCTGATGGGATATAAAATCCATTACGCTGTCAAAGGCGTCAGTCTGAAAACAAACTCCTTCTGGAAAATTGGATCTTGGAAGTTTTATGTCGTCGGTGAAGTCGGTCGATATAAATTCAACGTAATATGTAATGGATCGCAAATCTCAGTTATTGGAAAATAGCTAAATCGGGATTGGGACACTCAACAAAGGGAAATGTGTAGGAGGGGATTAGATCAATGTATATTCGAAAAATTATGTAGACATTTGGGAATCACAGCATATTCTAATCAAAACAAATCACTTTATTCATCCTTTAGAACTCACAAAGTTATGGGATAGGTCAAATAGCATTTGTACATATACATAAAATGATACTCACAGTAAAATTAAACCAAACATACTTGAAAGATTGTCATATGCATACATATTCATATTCATCAAGCATCAAATTCTTACGCTTACATGCCTTTTCATTATGGAGACTGTATGCTTGATTCACAACCGACATTTATCGAATGAAATGAAATAACTGCCATATCTCCCTGCC
>WOGM01001166.1:0-10431 GCA_015342125.1 Leptinotarsa haldemani | reverse complement strand
TGACTCATAATTTTAATATTCAGTAGACTCAGGAAACAAATATACCTACTTCTGAAAAAATCAACATGTATGTATTTATGCATCAAGACTAATAATTTCATTTTCATGCGAAAATGCCTGGAGATATTCGACCGAATCTCATTTTCCTTCTAATGAATTGTGCGCTGTCCGGCTCCGTGCTTCGCAGTGACGTCACAAGTCAGGACAGACCGGACAGAGAGATGCCCGTCGGCATACCGTTATGATTGTATCGTGCCCAAGATGAGGAGGCTCAGCGTGATCGGAAAAAATAAAAGATACAGCGCTGACCATTTTAGAGTATGGTGATGCAAATTCTTTAAAAAAAATAGCTCATTGAATGTACATAGCCAGCGAAATTTGAACATTAATCTTATTTTCTGAACAGCCCGCTGTATTATTCTTTAGCACACTTTTCATTGGTATATTTGATGATTTTGTAAACTGTTCAGTGAAAATATCATAATAAAGCGTATCGTGAATACGTCATGGACTTTGATCAAGTATCGGTCAATTCCCTCACATAACGATAAAATTGTTAACCATGGAATTAACATCTAGTTATGATTATTCCTGAATCATACGTGACTCTCGGGGCCTCGTTATGCATCGTTATCAAAATTTCAATCATTGTCACTGTCATAATCCAATTGAACCAATGGATTCAAAAAGTATTGTGACTCAATACTAGAACTTTGCATACATTTTTCAACAGAAATTCACAGATACAATTTGATATTATGATTACGACAGTGGCTAGACCCTAACTCTACTGAGACAACTCATATATGAAATGAAATTCATGAAATAAAGTACATATCCTCTGGAAAAAATTGTAACGCAGATGCACTCTCTCGTTTTTCACTTCCTGATGAAGAAAGTAACCCGATTTTAGTCATTTATTTCGAAAATTCAACCTTTCCCTTGGATCATAAACAAATAGCTAAAGAAACTCGACGTGATAGTATTTTGAATATAATTTACAAATTTTGTAGTACCTACATAGTGGCCTGAAAATGCAAAACAAATTGTTGGAGATATTGAAACATTATTTTTATAGACGCAATGAATTGCATTTGGAACACGGTTGCATTTTATGGGGTTTGAGAATTGTTGAACCCGAGAAATTTCGAAACTCAATTCTGAAGAAAATTCACTCGAGTAATTTGGGAATTTCCAAAAGTAAATCTCTTGCTCGATCGTATTGTTATTGGCCTCATACTGATAAGTGAATTGAAGACATGTGTAAAAAGTTTCACATTTGTTCCCAATTTCAACAAAATCCAAGTAAAACTTTACTGTAGCCTTGGTCACGAACACAAAAACCATGGGTTTCGTATCCAAGAAGATTTTTTGAGTTCAGTGTATGATATGAAACATTTTCTTGTTACTGATTCACATACAAAATGACTTGAAGAAATGAACTAACGCAAAATCAGTCATAAAAAAATTAAAGTTTTTATATTCTCATTTTGGACTTCCAGATGTTTTGGTTTCCAAGGAGTTTGAAATGTTTCTGCAAATGATTGGTCTCAAAACATTTATATTTCCGCCTCATGCTCAAAGCAACGGATGTACCGAAACATGCGTGAAAACTGTAAAAAAAACATAAAAAAAGCTAAAACGGAAGGAAACGATTTTCAGGTACCTATCTCTAGAAAAAGTTCTCTTTGACTATCGAGTTGCTTAACATAGTTCGACGAAAGTTAGTCCATCAAAGATGATGTTTAGCAGAAATGTTAAAACCCTTCTCAAAAACTTATTTATAATTTGAAAGTTCGGAGCCAAATAGATAATTTCGGAGGTAAACAAAGAAATTTTAAATTAGGTGAAAAAGTTTAGTGAAAGACTTTTCGAACAAGGAACCTACTTGGAGTCCAGGAGAGATTTTCAGAAAATCAGGAAATGCTACTTTTGAAATCGATTTAGGGAAAAGGAAAATTGTAAGAAGGCAATCCATTCAAATTAGATCACGTATGTCTGAATCACCTCATACTTATTCAACAGCCGAAGCTACTGCTGAATTAGCGAGAGAAAACCAAGGTTCTGATTTGATTGAAAAATATTCTATTGATGCGGAAACTGGAAATAGATATAACCTCCGTAGTAGAGATAAGTCCTAAGATGTGTGATAAGGTTGAAAAAAATATGGTTATATCTATTTAACTTGTGTTTATATAATTATTAGTATGTTTTTTAATGAGTTAAATTTAAGGGGAAAGGTATTGTGGTAAATTCGAATACCACCTGCCAGATATGAGCAATGTACAAAGAAACTGAATGTTATTTTCCTTTCTTGTTTTAGTTGCAGGCAGTGACTCGATCAGTGTGGAGCCAGCCACTGTGGTGTACACATCAAACAGTTTTGTGCTACCGTTTTGAGAAAAAATAGCTACTAGAGGATGTGTTAACTCTCCTAACAGTTTCTGTTATATTTGTGGGTCTTATAACATCAAGAAGCAACAACGAAATATTTCTAATTTTGTTCAGAAGGTGTATTTTGCATACTTTGGAATTAAGTTAGGGGACCAAGATAAATCTTGGGCTCCCGATATGGTATGTTCTGTATGTGTTGAAGAACTCAGACAATGGTTTCAAGGTAAAAAAATCATTTCGTTTTGGAGTACCCATGGTTTGGACAGAGCCTAAGAATCACAGTGATGACCGTTATTTTTGTTCTTGTTCAGTACAAGTTTTAATTTAAAAAACAGAAAGGATATTTCATACCCCACCAACATACGTTCAGCTGTTCGTCCTGTTCCTCATGGACCTAACTTACCTATTTCTTCACCTCCGGATACCTTGAACAACATTTTACACGATTTAGACGCAAAAACACATAGTAGCAGTAGCGGCAGTGATGACAGTTACGATCCAGGTACCAATGACCCTGAACTTGTCTCTCAATCAGACTTGAACGATTTAGTACGAGATCTGGGCCTCCGAAGGACTCAGCAGTAGTTTTAGGGTCTAGACTTGAAGAAAGACATATGTTAGCCTCCGGTGTTTCATTTTCATGGTACCGATTCAGAGAAAGGGAATTTGTACCTTGTTTTACACAAGAGGGTGACCTAGTTTTCTGCAACAATGTACCCGGCATCATGGAAATGTTCAACATAACGTATGAACCAGAGAAATGGAGAGTTTTTATCGATTCATCAAAAAAAAGTTTGAAAGCTGTACTTCTTCACAATGGAAACCAATATGCTTCTGTGCCTGTTGGACACTGAGTGCATTTGAAAGAATGCTTCGAAAATCTTGAATTTGTTGTTAATAAGCGCAGCTACTCTGATCATAAGTGGACCATTTGTGAAGACTTGAAAGTTAGTTCAATGTTACTAGGTCAACAAAGTGGTTACACTAAGTTTCCATGTTTCCTGCGTGAATGGGATAGCCGTGACCCAAACAGGCGTGGCCAATAAGAAAGGGTCACATTCCTGGAGTTGAAAATGTTGAAAAACAAAGTTTAGTGTATCCTAAAAAAATCTTACTTCCACCACTCCATATCAAATTGGGGCAAATCGGGGCAAATAATGAGATTGTTTCAAGTATCTTTCTGAAAAGTTTCCTGATCTATCAGATGTTAAACTTAAACTAAAAGAAGGAGTTTTCGTTGGGCCTGACATAAAAAAACTTTTAAAAGATGAAAGCTTCATTAAAATGAAAATGAAAGAAAACAATGCTTGGAATTCATTTAAACTTGTTATAACAGGCTTTCTTGGAAACGAAAAAGACCCAAACTACAAAACTTTGGTTGCTACAAAACTTTGCTGCTACAAAATGTTGGGCTGCAACATGAATGTTAAAGTCCATTTCCTTCACGAAGAAAAGAAAACGTTTTTACAAAGACTTATTATCACTTTGGAAACACTTGTGTATCACTATTATGCTTAGTTTAGCTATGTAGCATTGTTTTTTGTTACTTTCACTTCATGTTAAAATAATAAAAATAGCTAAATCCAAAATTCCTCGATTTTTTTGTTCCAATTGTTTTAATTATTTCATCCTTATTTTGTAGGCAAACCTTACGTGATAGATAAAAACAAATGTCATTTTTGAAAACAGCGCAAAAAACTATATAAAGATCAGTTAACGAAATCAAAACAATTTTTTTAAAAGATTTTTTGGCAGATCTGTGTAATTGTTCTTCAAAGCAAACATTCATGTTGGAATTTTTAGTTATTCATGCAATAAAATTGATTCAAATCAAGAACTGTTTTTTATATTGATGCATTCAGCTGAAAATATTTTAGAAAATAACCTGTACAGCTGCCACTCGGTTCCCTCATATGAATATCGTCCAGTTTTTAAAAATCAAACTTTATTATTTTCGAGGTACCAAAAACACTTCTTCATAAGAGCCAACATTGTTCGTAAACAGTATAAATAACGGTTTCGTGTCTGAAATACATGAGAACACATTGATGAATGGAAATAAATCCATCTCCACCGAGTACACTAACGACTCGACGAAAAACCACAAACATAAAAATAGATAAATATTGATAGAATTGATGTCGTTTATGGCGTAAATACTGTGTTGAGGCCATGAGGCCATAAGAGGTATGTTTGTTTAATCCGACATAACGGTCAACACATGTATTTTTAATGACTGCTGGTATTTATAGGGCAATTTAAATAATCTCAGGCATTTAGTACCGGAATTAACTGACCAATGCCTAAATCAAGCCCGTTTCAGTTGAGTATTAGGGGATTAAAACAAGAAAAACGATATGGCTTTTCCGAGTTTCGCTTTGAGTAATCACCGACAGATCATAGCCGAGATGATGAAATGAATTATTTTCATGATGTTCATTAGACATGTGTCATGGAAGCTTGAAAGGTTTTGTGAATATTGACGAATCATTTTATATCTTACAAAAATCTTATGTTGCCGAGATGACAAGACACTAGCATTTTCTTAGCACTAGAAAACAGAAGAGCAGATGATTGCCACGCAAAACGTTTTTAAATGACAAAAACTTTGATGACCAGGTGTTGCCTGGCCAACAGAGACAGTTACCTTGCAATTTAACGATATATGAATAATGCTCTAATATCTCCTGAAGAATGAGAAAGGCAAAAAATAACTACTCGAAATCAATTAGCAGTGTCTCATTTTATTTTTTCGATATATGTATTGTTCAAAATGTAGGGTTTTTTCTACGACTACTTATGGACACATTTCATTTCTTTATTGATTTTTATTTTGTATTATAATTTTTTTAGGAAATTACCTTTTCATAACTGCATTATCGAGCAGTCATCCAAAATATCCATCTGCTTGGGTTTTTATGTAAATTCTTTTATTTTAATTTTCATTTGTCTTTTTCGTATTTTCTCATCACATATAAATGAAATGCTCTCTTCTCTCGAAACGAAAGTTTATTGCCGAAAAACAGATGAATATTTATAATGACATCACTTGGGATGTTTCAAGTAGGTACTCATTCGTTAGCATTATTTTGGATTGAGACAAAGAATTCTTGACTATATTTATAACCCCGACCATTGTCAGTGATGATTTTTCGAGAGTTACTTCGGACACATTCTGTTCTGGGATTTCGGCCGGGAACTATTTCTCATTCTAGGGTTTCCGCCGAGAACTAAACCCGCTATAGAGTCTCCTCGCTGATCGAGAAAAGACTTAGGGTTAGTTCCTCGAGGTTACCGTGTAATTTTCTTTTTCGTGTTTTGTTTTGTCGTATTATTGTTAATAAATTTTGTTGTTGATAAACGCTGATAAACGCTAAATAATAATTCACCTATCACCAGTCCCGACAAAAATAAGTAATCTATTGAAGTGAAATTTATATTTCTACAATTTTCCTCAGACGCTTGAGTCCATGTGTGTGTGTCGAATGGAGTAGACGTGTTTTGGATTCGCTGCTGCTAATCATTGTAAACATTAGACAACGTGCAAAATCAAAATCTAAAAGTATAAGTGAAGTATTGTGTACTCTGAATTTGAGCAATTTTTCTATTTTGAAGTTTCCTTGAAAACAGTTATCGGCATGAATACACGAGGAGGAAATAAAGAAATGGGTGATCTACAGTCAATGGTGAAAACATTGGTCACCAAATTGTGCACTTCAGAAGATTTTCTCTCTCATTTATCCAAAGCCATAACAGAAACGATAAGTGAGAAATTTCATGCAGAATTGAAAATGTTGAAAGAAGAGAATGCTGAACTGAAAGGGCAGTTGAAGGATCAAGCTGGAATTATGTCGACACTCGTCAATCAGCAAAAAAAAATGTGAACAAATTATAAGAAGTGTGAATATTAGACTCTATGGTTTAGCGGAAAATGTGAATGAGGATAGTTTGAAATTTGGTTTGGAACTTTTCGATCAGAAAATTAACCTAAAAATAAATGGTTCCGACGTTGACAAATGCTATTGTATAGGTAAATATGATCCTCAGAAATCTCGTCCGTTATTTATTCGTTTCACCACGAATTATTATGAAAATATTGTATATAAGAATAAGAAAATTCTGTAGAATACCAGTATCACGGTTAGAGAAGACTCAACGCCTGCTCAAAATACATTACTACGTGCAGCCATGCAAAAACTTGGCATCCGTGGCAAACTGTGGACGATATACCTATATAAAATAATGAATTCTGAGCAGAACTTTACCTGTACCTATGTATGCTTAGTTAAAACTATGCAACAAATTTCGATGCGGGTTTTTTAACAGATAGAATGATTCAAGAGGAAGAAGAATACGTGAAGAAGACTTTAGACTTTCTAAATGCTGGCATGTACAATAGTCTCAGAAACGACCCCATCTATTTATGTCAGAAAGAAGTCAAGAAAACTGTGAAAAATATTCATTGTGTCATGGATGAAACGGAAAAATTCCGATCGTTAGTCATGAACTCACAACCACCTAAATTGTAGTCCTTGATTGAATTACCCAAAAAATAACTACCCAATAACACCGGCAGTTTCTTTCGTAACAGCTCCTTCAGTTAAAATATCCGAAAAACTCATTGCAATTATTCAAAACCACACCAATTTGAAAACAAAATTAATTTTGGTGAATTCATACCATTTGATCAATGAAATTCAAGATATTACACTCCCGGATAATGTCAAATTGATTTCATGCGATGTAAAGAATCTGTTTCTCAGTATTCCTCCGAATGAAATGATATACTTATAGATAATCTATTGGACAACATGTCTATCAATCCGCTAGTGAAAAATGAGATATTAGACTTGCTTACGGTGTGTTTGTCACAGAATTACTTCCAATTCAATGACATGTTTTACTCATCTTGCAAAATTCTCATAATGGACACCCGTTTAGGCCTCTTCTGGCAGATATTTCCATGGACGATTAAGAGAGAAGAATACACAATGACCCACTGGTTGGAAATTTCGTGTATAGATATGTAGATGAAATCCTGGTATGTTTCACAAGAACAAACAGACAGTTAACTAACTTTTTGAATTTCATCAATTCTCTCCACCCTTCTATCACATTCACAATGGATATGGAACAGGTTGGACGACTATATAAACTTTTTGGATTTGACAATAACAAAAGTTAACAACAAACATGATTCTTCAATTTATCGTAAACCGGCACATACAGATATTATCATTCATAATCTGTCCACCCACCCATATCAACACAAGGTAGCAGCTTTCAACAGTATGATCCACAGACTGATAAATGTGCCCTTGTCAGAGGCGAATTTTCAATAAAGAACTGAATTTAATAAAGTAAATAGCTGTCAACAATGATTACGATAGCGGTCTAATACATTCTTCATTATCAAAAAAGTTATACAGTCAAGCGTTGAAAGAAGTTTACCAAATTCGAAGGAAAGAGGATAAAAGTTATAGAACCTAACCTACTTAGGCCAACCCTCTACAAATATTTCAGATTTTCTGCACAACAAAGATGTAAATATTGCTTTTAAAAGCAATAACAACTCAGGCATGCACATTGAGAATAACAAAGATAAAAGTTCAGTTTCAGAGAAAAATCAGGAGTTTATAAATTATCGTGTGGATCATGTTCGATGTTTTATATAGGTCGAACTGGAAGATTCTTCGAAGCCCGCATAAAGGAACACAAATATAGTTCACAGAATAGAAAAATACATTCCACTTATGCTACTCATTTAATCACACAGGGGCATGAGTTCAACCATGAAAACAATCTTCTCCATTTCCAGAAGAAAGTTTTGAAACTTAACCTGCTGGAGAGTATGGAAGTAAACAAATTAAAACTTCTCAATATCTTATAAATAATCAAACTGAATTGAATAATTTACCATCATTGGATCTGTTCATTTCCAGGTAAAAATAGTTAGGTATATTCACAGATATAATTTCGAAAAATATATTGATATAGTTAATGAATTCATGCCTGATCTTTTCGAGTGGGTTCATTCATCAGGCAGACGAGGAGGTAATAGGTAAGAGTATAAAATGGTTGTAATTTAGAAGTAACTGCCAATTTATGCTTGAGAAAGCTACTGTATAGCGAAACACGTGTCGTGGTTTTTGTAAAACCCTTTATGCTGAAAATCCTATAATAAACTGTATTAATTAGTTTTTCAATATGGATTTTCATCAAGTATCGGCCAGTTCTATTCAATACAATTTTTCACCTTGTTATGTTTTTTCTATCCTATACCTTATTATGTGTTGAAGAATAATCATTACGATATTGAGCAATTCATTTTCGACCCTTCAATTGATCAAGAAGTTTCTTTAACGAATGAAAGGTATATTGAAGAAGAAAATTCTTCAGGGATGTTTTGAATTAGCGGATGTATTTTAATATATATTGGGAGCAGTTTATAAAACTGGCTTCCAGAGAAACATCAATAGTCCTCTCACACGCTATGATATTGCAACTTTAAATTGGGTAAACAAAAGCAGAGTATATGTTAATCAGATTATATCCATGGAAATTCGAATTTAATGTTTTAATCATAATGATAAAGTTGACTCAGATTTGTTTGATACTAACGACTTAACCTGACCACAATGAGGGTAAATAGTAATTTATTATACAAGGGAAAAAAGTATTTAATTTTAGATCCCGACGCGAAGCGGAGGGAGACAAAAACCGAGAGCTAAAATCAAATTTTTTCCCGTGTATAATACACAATTTATTTCTGTAAAGGGAAAAACGACGATTTAATATTGAAAAATTTAATTTCTACCTTTACTTATGTAAGTTATACAGCTCACTTTATTCACGGGAACCGGTAAAAAAAGTAATTTCAAGAAAAGAGACATTTTGTTACCTGTCATCAGGGATGAAATGTCAAACTTTTTCCCGTCACAGAAAAAACATATTTTTCTACTTCCTCCTTTTTAAACTAATCATTTCGTGTTTGACAGCAAGTAGGTAATGGATCATTTAGAATACACGGTTTGTGGGTTGGCAATGAATCTATATATATCCGTGAATCAACAACCCATTTTTTTAATTATAAGCTATTATTCAGTATCTCGTAAAAATTCAAAATGAGTGATTACGGTCGAGAAATTTGTGCTACTCCACCAGATATTACCAAGCAAGCAAATATTGATTTGAATAATTTGCCGTCAGCAAAATCAAAAGAAAAATATGAATATAATTTCGAAAATTCATTGAGTTGGACAGAGAAGAAAAACATAACTTCGTTTTCCGAAAACGTTCTTCTCGTTTATTTCAAAGATTTGGGAAAAACTTTAAAACCTTTGTCATTATGGGCAATTTATTCCATGCTTAGAAGTACCCTGAATATCAAGACAAATGTGGACATCATCAAATATTCCATATAACGTGCCTCTTCAAAACGAAAATCTGATGGTTATAAACTGCAGATGGTAAATATTTGTTTTCGAAGGTAATACAACTCCGCTCTTTTATTCTATTCATTTTCTATGAACTTTTTGCAACAATTTTTGAAATACTAAGACCCAATATAATGGTTAAAACTGAAATATTTAACGTCACCAGCCAACATCCAATCATATTTCATTTGATAAACGCTTCTAAAGCAAAACTTGCTTCCGGCAATAGGTCACATGCATATTTTTTTCTAATAGTTTTAATTGATTATCTATAATGCATACAAATACTGGAAACATGAGATAGATGCCAAAAACATGAATAATTAGTCAGAAAAAATTTTATAAAATTGTATACCAAATATTGACAATTCAAACGGTCTACCATTTGGCGGGAATATGTGACGTCAAAGTACATGTCAACAAAGCGATCCAAAGCACAGAAAAGTAAACATAGTTGATTCAATATTGTATTACTTGCTAATTTCAATAAATTAAAGATGGAAAGTAGTGAAAAATCAGTTTATAAGTACTGCATAGTTCCAAAGTGCAACAATACAACGAAAACTGCTCCTCAAAAAGTATTTTTTCTTGTGCCGAGGAA
>WOGM01001165.1:0-10434 GCA_015342125.1 Leptinotarsa haldemani | reverse complement strand
CATATTTTTAACTAAAGGATACTACAGCCTGCAGGAGTATTATAGTGACAGTATCTTGGGCTAACTGTAGCTTTTTGCATTTTATGTATAAGAGTGAATTATCTGTATTCTATATTTATATGCGATTTCATCGAAAGATGAAAAAAAAAATGTATTTTATATATTTTTATTTTTTGTTCTTTTTACAACTAGACTAAAGATATATGTATTATCTATTGTTTATATCTGCAAATTTTTAACCATTTTATATAAATCACTGACAAATTAATAGGCATATACTATTGTATTGTACATGTAAACCATGATTTGTCAACAAGAGCATTTCCTCTTAGGCAATAAAGTACATTGCTTGATTGATTGAAATGATAATCAAATTTTAGATTTTCATCAATGAAGAGCCCTAAAAACTTGTTTTTCTCCAAATGTTCAATTTTTAGATTTTCCAAGTGTACTTCCCCTATGTTACATCTAAACGTTACCACATTTGTTTTGTCGATGTTGATAATAAACGATTGGAATCACACCACTCTTTCACCCTTCTTATGTCGACAATGATTTGATCAAGTAAATTTGAGGTGGTATTGCTACACCAGAGGATAATGGTGTCGTCAGCGAAACATGTGAATTTATCACTTATGTCAACATGGACTAAGTCATTGACATTAATGACAAACATCACCGGTCCCAAAACGGAACCTTGTGGTACCCCACCGCCAATGAAACGTTTCTCTGATGAAATTCCATTTAATAGAACATTCTGCCGCCGATGAGAAAGGTATGTCTCAAACCAAAGTAATGCAGATCCTCTAAATCCGTAAACTTCTAGCTTGCGGAGAAGTAGCATGTAGTCTACACAATCGAAGGCATTGGTTAGGTCACAAACAAAACATGGCAGCCGCCATCTACCAATAAAATCGCTAATAGAAGGTACGTAGCCCGCAAAATTTGAATATTAACCTTGTTTTCTGAACATACCTCATATATAAAAATGTAAGAAAACTCAATCAGTGTAAAAATATTCAAGTATAATATTAACAACATAACAAAATATATTTTCAAGAAAATACATATTTTTCAATACTGTATTGTTAAATTCATTGTTGAAATTGTGCTAGTTTGTTAGCTCTGCTTTTGTTGAAAAAAGCACTGTTGAGTAAGGCCTCATTTATCAGTACGGTGATTAGTATTTCTCCAACTACATCCCGTTTAATGCAATTTATAATTTCGTATGGATGCTCTCCCTTTACCCAAACTATGCACCTTCTTAGACACACAAGTCTCGTTCAAGGGTCTCATCCTGTCCTTGCACAAATTCAAGTTACAAATGCTGACAGCATTATTGAACTCATAAAATAAATTATTGTTGCCACCATTGGGGCCTATCAGATAATCGCACTTTAAATTCTTGCTTCTTATGTCGTCTAAGCAGCACTCCATATACTCGGAGTGGACTGCAAAGTATTTCCCAATATCGAAGTGCCTTATTTTGAGCTGATTGGCCAAAACGCCTGTTACGTAGGTGTCATCAATCCAGAAATACTTGTTAGTTTTGGAAAGTTTGACTAGTTTTGCTGCCGTTTCGGGTGTTGTCACGTAAAACCATCCAGACACAAATGGGGGATAGCTGGAAGAATTATACTCTTCTGCAGTGACATACCACTTATTCGCAGGTTCACGAATGGGTTGCATATTCCTCAAAATATAACCGGCAATAACATTTCTTCTGCTGGGCGTCTTCAAGGAATCTAGAAGTTCAGTAACTTTCTCGATATTTACAACGATATCGTCATCCATTTTCACGATATACTTGGCACTAGAACAGAACTTTGTAGCCCATTTCAAACCCATAACATGTTTGTAAGTCAAGTTTTTGTAAGCTTCGATAAAGTTTCCTTGGATCAGGTCTCCAAATCGCTGACCTTCATCTACAACAGATTTCTGACTTGTATATTTGTCGGAGGGGGCTCTACCCAGCAAAAACACCCTACGGAAATTCAGATGTTTCAGATCTTCTGAAGAAAAGGCTCTGCGCATGGCACTTCTAGTTTCTACATTGCCAAAGTACGAAGTGACCAGAAATATTGCTTTTATGCTGGTGTCGTCTTTGCAAGTATTCGAGTTGTGAAGAATGTAGTGGAAGTTGTCTATATTGAATAACTTATCACTTTGAGAATGTTGGGCCATGTCCTGCTCTTCCTTTTGAGCTTCAACATTGTCGATTATTTTGATGTAAACTTCCTCCTGCGTCGAACTGTAAAGGTACATAACTGACACTACAGTGATGGCAATTGTTGTTATTATCAAATATTTCAGTTTTGCTTGCACCATATTCATAGATGTTTTGTGTGCTACATATTTTTTTAATTTCTGTTTAGCATCATTATTTAATATCAAACAGGTTTTGGTGTTCATAAGCGATGATATGATAATCTGAATTGAAATTTAATTCCATTTCTACGTAGATAGGTATATACTCATCTTTCAACAAATTCAAAACTAAACCAAATCAAAACAAACATACACTCATAGACTTTTCAATTCAAGGACGTCCAGTCCCGTCACTTTTTCATTTGATTTCTTGAGAACAACATTAGAGAAAGAGAAACTGTGGAGGATAGACTAATGTATTATTTTTTTATATAGTTTTCAGTTTTGAAAATTTAGGGCCGATCTAGCAAAATTTGATATCACGTGATCACAGAATTATGACCCCTCGATCTGGAACGACTAGTTTACATTTATCATCACAAACATGTAATTAATTATAAATTCTAGGTAAATTAGGGAAAATCATTTCCAATAACAATTGATTGATTCCAAGAAATGTTAATGAAACCAAATAAAACAAATATCGAATATCAAGTGATCAGCAAGAAAGTTAATTACTACCCATTTAGAATTTGTTCTCATAAAATTTCCCTAAATTGATCGTTATTAATCAATTGTTGTTCTCAAAATGTATGTGTTTGCCTAGAAATAATTATAAAAGTAACTAATCACTTCTGTATTTTGTAACGTACCAGTTCAACTGAAAAGGCTTCTGTGTAGTGAAACACGTTTTTAATGAAGGTGCGTTATTTGAAAATTGTTGAGTTATTTTCATGGATGTGTTATTTACTTTCCTGTGATCTCTTCTAGCCACAGTCATCAGATTCATTTTGATTGCTGTTACTACTTCACTCCTTTCACTGTAGTTAAAAAAGATCTCTCAGACAATATTTCGTACCTATATGCCTTTGAATTTCTATGAAAACAATCAAACCCCGTATATACTGCTGTCTTGGTTAGATCTATCCTACTCTGACTAGAAGTTATACACCGAAACCAATTGATTCCACTCGACTTATTTCATTTAGTCCTACTGGTGGATGAGCGAAAAGCGTCTCCAAGAAGTTTCTCTGTGCGGAAACACAATGAATGTCTGTTGGTTATAATTCAAACCTCTTCGTGGTGGTAGCCGGAAATGTAGTTGTTTTTAATTTTAAGCAATTTTCGAAATTTTTATTATGAAATATCCTGCAGTTTGAAGACAGACGCACCTATGTTTGGGACCTCCAAATATCTGTTTGATGAACATTTTTTGGGAAGGCTTCATGAAAACCAAGATACAATTTAAAGTTTTTATTGAAAAAATGTACTTCCTACATCGGATATAACAAATTATGCTTAACTAATTAATAAACAACAATATAGGAAACGGATATAGCACAATTATATAACCAAAGAATGCAAGTGAATGTTCGAATTGTACTGGCAAGATATACCATGAAATAATGAAAATGTAAAGGACCAGTAGTTCGAACAATCCTTAAAATTATTTAGAAAATATTCAGTCACAATTGAAACAGGCTTGATAATGATGTGAAAGAGTTAATGCCTTAATGGAATGAAATATCTCAATTATTTTTGTATTAGGGACAACATATGAGGACCATTCTGAGTTAATAATCACGTGGATTATGATGCAAATGAACAAAAGAAAGCAACGTTGATGGGGATGCGAATAAAATTTTACTGTGGATGATGACAAAGTGATGTTATGATAGCTAGTGGCGAACGTATTATTTATATAAAAAAATGAGACCCCTTTTCGAATATAGTGAAAAGGCTAATAAAAAATTGAAATGAATTACTACTATGAAAGTTAAATAACAATGTTCGAAAAATGAAAAATATGATAACGGCATGTTATAAGAAAACAAAACTTCGTAGTGTGAACTCATTATTTGTTTGGACCACTTTCGTGTTGGCAACACTGATATTTTTTGGTGTTTTGTGACTGCTTAGAATGCGTGTTCGGTTATTCTTCCCCTATATCAATTTGATATAATATAATAAATTCAAGCCATTTTCATTACCTACTTGAATTTACCCCTCTTCCATTTCTATCATGCCGTTGCGATAGCAGTGGCAATAACCGAACACAACCCCAATCAAGAGATGTTACATAGATATATTCAGTCATGCTTTTCACCTACATCTAAGATATAAACATATTTTATACAAAAAAAGATGAGGCTAAAATTTTTCACCTCACACCAACATATTTACAATAATTTCATACAAGTAATGGCCATAGAAATGAGTGTTTCTTTGTGCCCAACTAGCGGGCGTCAAGAGCGGCCTAATTCAATGTTTGAATTGACTAGGCCAGCCGTTATAGTTTCCAGTAGACCCTGAGTCTACAGCCCTGTAATTATGCCTGTTACTTTTTCCGAAACTCTGGCCATCTTGAATTGCATTCTGGTGAGCCTGTCTGAAGTACTGAAGTTGAAGTGCGGAAGGAACATAAGAATCTAGGAGGCTTTTGGGTTCCCGTTTCGCACCGAATTCGGCTTTGGTGTAGAGATTTTTCGGCTGTACGAACTGAGTAGATTCATCTTTTTGCGAGTACCTTATGGTGTTGTAAGATGGCACTTGTTGTGAGAGCTGGTATGAGGTTTGTTCGGCTCCTCCGTTGTTAACGTTGTCGTAGTTTTGCGTTTGTTCGCCAGATGGGTTTTGGTAAGCAGGAAGATACATGAGATAATGAAGCGAACCTGGAAGAAATATGATTATAGAAAAAGGCACGTACCTACGTAGTGGGTTCTAAACGACTATCATGTTATCAATTTCATAATTTATAAACATAATTTTCAGAGTGGAAATTCGATACTGCATGAATAAATGAATATAAGAATACACTTAGACAACTAGTTGAATATTTATGTTATTGAGCTTGTTTGCTTGATGACCTATTTGTTATTGAGATATGTTATTGAGATTTTCAAAAATCCCACACCTGACACAACATTTGTATTCGCAAATACAACTGATACTTATTTACTATTATATCAAAAGATAACAAAGTGGTGGAAGTGTTCACAGATCAGTGTGCTCCAATGTTGCAGGATAGATATTTTATGGACGATCTACTTTATTGTAAATGATACTGAAATATAGAAATGTAGGTATGTTTCATTTTGGGAATAGAGACGTAGAACAATTTAGAGAAAAAAACAAGTATGATAATATATTTTATCTGTTCTATGTGTTCTTAAATAAATATTGAAATATATTTCTTGAACAACTTACCTTTAGGATCAACTATGGTCTGCACAGAACTGCTTGGAGCCTGATAGGGTTGAAGATAAACGTACTGTGGAGTATAATACTGCTGCACAGCCTGCTGGGCGATACTGTTATCGGACAAGTACTGTAACTTCTCGAACCCTTGGTACTGTCCTTGCCCCTGGGGAACATAATAGGCTTGCACGGCAGGTTTCTTTGATGGTCCTGTATACACAGGACCACTATATGTCGGAGCAAGGCTACTGTACTTCTCAGGAACGATGTCAGTGTACTGTTGGCCTTCCGCGTACTGCTGTCCACCTCTATACTGTTCTCCCTGCGTGGACTCAAGCCCACTCGAATACTGCTGCCCTCCCAGGTACTGCTGGAAATCCCCTAGTTGAAATTGAAAGTCGTAGTTAGCCTTGGGTTCCTTCTGAATGTAGTTCGATAATGTTTTGGTTGGCACGAATCCGAATTGGGTGGGGGACTTCGCTGGTATCTTCGGAGCGGGCGGAGGTGTTAATTTTGTTTGTTTTTGAGTGGTGATGTAGTCTCTTTCGATGTCTTCTAAGGTTGTTTTTAGATTGTCCCTAGTGCCGGCAGAAACGGTCATAAAGAAGAAGGAAAAGACAAAAAGTAATGATTGTCTCTGAAAAAAAAACAACACACAATAATGTGTAAGCAGAACGTAACGGTGAAAAATAATGAATCAATTGTTGGGAGTCCGGTATTCTTGTTGTTATTTTCTAATTTAACAATTTCATAACTTTCATGAATTGTCGATTTGATGAGTTAACTTCAATACTTGAATAATAATAATAATAAATGCTCTTTATTTTACGTGGCGAAGTTAAGCAAAGCGTCATTCTTCCACTCAACTTCAAATAACACTACTTTTTTGTGACTTTCACTGGGCAGTTTACAAAACCGCAACGCGTGTTTCGCTATACAATAGCGTCCTCAAGCATTTTCATAATAGAAACTGTCCAATTTGAATTTCACAATGAAGTGGTACTTGAATGCGTTACGGATTTCCATCATGTATCGGCCAAGTCCATCACATATGCAATTCAAGTTAAAGTCTACTACTATAGCAGGGGTGATTCTATCAATGATTTTGAGGAGAAAATTTCTTATCTCAAAAATCTCTATTTATGATATAAGAGGGCGCTAACACTTATTTAATGAAAATACTTTTTCTGCCCCAGAACAAAATCATCATCAGGAGATGTGATACTCGTGGTCATCTCCTGATGATGCTAACTTGGTTAGCGAAACGCTCGTCGAGAGACAGTGCTATTGTTTTGAAGTGTGACCGTGTTGTGATTATACTTTGCTTCCTAAAAGAATAAAGTAATAAATGCTTATCATAGATAAAGAGTGAATTGCCATCGTTTTATATAGGCCGATTTATAGTACTTTATCGGGTCCACCCTATTTTTTATCGCAAACGGGTCGTGAACGAAATATTTTATGAGCGTTCGGGTCGTTTTCTGCCTGCACTGGCGTGCGTTTGGGTATTTAATCAAAAATACTTATTAAAACTATTAACTATATATATGTTCATTTATTTATATAGAATTAATATTCTTATAACATTTCAATTTGGAATATATACATAATAATTCAAGAAGATATTAGGTGTAAGCAAAAATTGTGGTGTATTATAATCAGATGAATCCGATGAATCTTTCAAAGTTCCATTTCTTCTAAGCGATTGGTGCGATTCTCAAAAATAGAGACGCAATGGACAGTTAATCGAAAGCCCTTTCAATGAGGTAACGCTAGATCCAAATTCCATTTTTTTAAAATTGGGAGATAACACTACCACATAGAGCATAGAGCATTGAAAGCTAAATCCTTAGACCAGGGGTCGGCAAGTAGTTTTAGGTGTGGTTCAGAAAAAAACAACTGATAAAAATTAGGTGCCACCTATTGTTGCAAATATTACCTGATTAGGTTAAAAAATTCCCAACTTACCCCAAAAAAATGTCGCTAGTTCCTTCCTTCCACCCAATACGTTGGCAATTAGGGAAAATAGGAAGGTAAAGTAGAAAAATGAAGGAAATATGAATTCTAATCGGAAGATCTTTCGAAAATTGTTACCCAGCAAACAAATAACTAAATTCAACTGTATCACGAACTGATTGATTAACCAATAAATAATATACCATGAGCTCCGTCTCTCATAAATGCAAAGAACATAATACTTTTTTGTACCAAGATGGTTCGTTTCCCTTTCAAAAAAAATGCGTGGTTGCCGAACTATATAATTTGTACCTGTATTTACAAACTTTATTTACAAACTTCGAACGATACGAAACACCTATGTATTATTTTGGTTTTAAATCAAATTCTGAAACACAATACCTAAAATTAATGTGAGAAATTACACCGACGGTCTTTAGCCAGTTTTTTTATAGTTTGGTTCTCAAGAGGAACAGCAAATTAGAAGTGTCTTCTAGGTGGGCGTTCGTTAATCTCGAACGGTATTTGTTTTTCAAATAATTCATCTTTACGAAATATGTTTTACAATCGTATGTCAAGCCAAACATAGTGGCCAAATTTACAGCTAGTTTCTTGCAATTTTCATATTTTTCTGGGATCTGTTTGGCCCAAAATTCTTCAGTGGATACCGTTTTATACATTAGCAAAGACACATCTTCTTGCGAATCAATTATCTCTATTTGAAGTGATGCCTTTGACAGATTGAACAACTTGGCAGCCACAATCTATCCATTCTGCTGCTACATCGACTTCAAATGGCGATTAAAGAAACGGATAGCTTGTCTATCTCTGCAAAGTCTTGGAATCTTGTAGCGAATTCGTTTCTAAGACCGGCCAGAAATTTTATAAACACTGCAATGTCTTCTTCAGAGTTCTATTTATGTTTAAGAATTGTCGAAAAATGAATAAATTCTTGTCTTGCAATATCTTTTTTAAAGCTATCCAGCTTGCGACGAAAAGCAGACACCCTTTGTATCAGATCACATATTAATTTTCCATTTCCTTGTAGTTCTGTGTTGAGCGCATTTAAATATTTCAAAATATCTTTTAGAAAAGTCACGAGCAGCATATTACGCTTGTCTGTTATGAACTCAAAGTGCTTTCTGGCTCCCTCCGTATCTAAGTTTTGCAAGAAGGAAGTTACTTATTCTTTTATCAGCCAGAAACGTTCAATAACTTAACCTTTGCTTAATCAAGGAACATTGTTGTGTTGCAGTAAGCCAGAAAACGCTGAATCACATTCAGAATGGTGCTGAAGAGCAGAATGAGATCTCATAAAATTAATCAACTTGACCACGCTGTCCATCACTTCTGTGATGAACTGTCATTTCAGTTATTACATTTGATATTTGAGAACATATTTTGAACTAGGTAAATTCTCGAGGCTTACTTTCGAATAAAAATTCGCTCTTCTGTGATTGGCCTTGAAGGTAGAATTTAAAATTGGAATGTATAAGGGGAAGTTCCATTTGAAAAAACATCATTTTGTCTCAATATGTCTCAAGAAATTCATTTTTTCTAAAATACGCATCACTTCTTGGGATTGATCTACAAATGAGCATTCTGCAGCCTCGTGAAAACACTCCCCAAATTTGACCAGGCATGTTTTCCAGATAAGTCCTCTTAGCACCATCTCCATCAAGCGTTAAAATGTTTCGGGTGATATAATCCATTGTCAGTGAAAAAGGTAGACTTCTCTTTATGCTCAGGGCGAATAGTCATCTGCCCCCTATCCTCTTTTTAGATCTAATTTTGAGAAAACCATCTTCATTCAGCCAAGGTGTCGTCTATTCTGTGGAGAGGGTAACTATTCTTTCTGGTGACATCATTAAGCCTCTTGTAATCTACGCAGACACTCGTCAATCTATCTTTCTTAGTAACAAACACCATAGGTGACGACCAGCGGCTGCTTGATTATTTGATCACTCCTTCCTCCAAAATGTTCTAAACGATGGAAGAATCTTCGTCCTGCAAAAGGCAGTCACCTCGGTTATTGACGGGTTGATAAGCATGCTGCAGAAAGATTTCATCCTTGATTCTAGCAATTTCTACAATCGGTTCTGGAATGGTCTAGTTTATGAGAAATCTGGCCACGAACATTCATACTTCAGAGCTGTTGCATGGCTCTATGAATGCTGTGCTCAAGTCACCAATGATTTTCTTGATGTTGGGAGAGATTTTGGACTCTTCCAGTACTACTAGTTTGGCATGTCATAAAGCTGAGAGGGCATATTGAGTAAAATTTCTTCATTTCCAACAGTTTGTTCCTTATGTCTACCACAAATCCATAGAGAGAGGAACAGGATGTCTAGTACCAAAACGGATTCATCGACGATGTTGGCCACTAATACCTTAGTTTCTATTTTACAAGATAACAATTCATATAAGTTTTGCTAGGAAAGTCTTACTGAATTTTTGTGATTTTCAATTGAGCAGAATAATTGAAGATGAAAAAATAAATTTCAGCAGTATTTTAAATGGTGTCACTATTTTTGGAATTTCTTCCTGACGTTTCGCTAGCGCGAGTGGCTAGCTTCTTCAGAGGTTTAACCATCATGGCTTGCTGTCCGATGCCTTTTAGTCTTCGTAAAGCGTATTTATGTCTTGTCAGGAAATCAGTTGTATTTGTACCTGTATTCGCACCTGTACTTGTACCTGCAGATGTACTTGCACTTGTACCTGCACTTGTACCTGTACTCGTACCTGCACTTGAACCTGGAAAATTAACAATCTCGCTGCCAGTTGTCCTGTTCGTTATTCTCGAATTCCTTAAAATAGGGTTCCATATTCGATTGAGGTTCACCGCTTCTTCTTTTCTGTTGAAGTTCTCCGTGTGTTTGTGGATCTCTATTGCCTCCCGTACCAGTCGGCTAT
>WOGM01001164.1:0-10435 GCA_015342125.1 Leptinotarsa haldemani | reverse complement strand
ATTCAATGTGACACAGCGTAGTTGCGCAATCATTCGATTTGAGCACAAACACAAACTAAACAGTTGCAGTAACTTTCAATTGCAAATCAGCGCGCTTGCGTTTAACCTTGTGGTAGTCACTCATGCAACCAATCAGTTGCGCAATCGAAAATTGCAAGTCAGCGCCTGGCCTTAGTTATTAATTATCATCATTTGTCTTTTCAATTTTGAGATACCTATATCTCCAAAAACATTGGTACCTAATTATGGTCGCCATGTCCAAATCATTGATTGAAAATGACTTTTCTTAACAACTATTGTTAAGTTATAGTTAATGAGACCAAGATAACGAGGGAGAGCATTGGAAAATAGGAAACTGTAAGAGATATAAAAAGAATTGAATTAGGACCAAACTGTGCATTTAAGAGTGTATTCAAATCACATTAGTGAAGCTGCCAAAATGGCCAACTTATGACATATTAAAAATTCAAATTGGAATTTCACACGAATACTACTGGATTTTTTCTCAACACCAAACCGTTATTTTTAACACCTCGACACGTGTTTCGAACCAAGTGCTCATCTTCAAGAAGAAGATCAAGAGGATGAGCTTCCTCTTGAAGAGGAAGATCAAGAGGAAGATCTTTCTCTTGACGATGATCACTTGGTGATCTAAACACGTGTCGAGAGGTGTTGAAAATAACGGTTTGGTGTTGGGAAAAAACTCCAGTAATATTTATTACCACACCAGAGTTTCCAAACAGTTCATCACAAGTGGAGTTTCACACATTTTCACCAGTACCTTCACAACCCAATACAACTTTGAGGAGTAATGTTCGAACGAGTAGACTAGAAAACTTCCACAGTGGAAACTTTAGTCTGGAACTTTATAGTATGGCGTCATTGGACGCCATAGATTTCAGACCAAAGTTTCCTTTATGGAAGTTTTCTAATGTTTGATCTGAAACCAAATGATCCGTTAGTCATTAGATCCCATAGGTTTCAGACCAAAGTTTCCTCTGTGGTAGTATCCTAGTCTTCGATCTGAAACCTAATGGTCCGTTAATCATTGGACCCCATAGGTTTCAGACCAAAGTTTCGTTCACGAAAGATTCCTGGTCTTTGGTCTGAAACCTTATGGTCCATTAATCATTGGACTCCATAGGTTTCAGACCAAAGTTTCGTTCACGAAAGTTTCTTAGTCTTTTGTCTGAAACCAATTGATCCATTAGTCATTGGATCCCATAGGTTTGAGACTAAAATTTCCTGCGGAAGTTTCCTAGGTTTTGGTCTGAAACCTAATGGTTCATTAATCATTGGACTTCATAGGTTTCAGACCAAAATTTCCTCTGCGAAAGTTTCGTAGTATTCGGTATAAAACCTAATGGTCCATTAGTCATTGGACCCCATAGATTTCTGACTAAAGTTTCCTTCATGGAAGTTTTCTAGTCTTTGGTCGGAAACCAAATGGTCCATTAGTCATTGGACCCCATAGGTTTCAGACCAAAGTTTCCTCTGTGGAAGTTTCCTAGTCTTTGGTCTGAAACCTAATGGTCCATTAGTCATTGGACCCCATAGGTTTCAGACTAAAGTCTGTGGAAGTTTCTCAGTCTACTGGGAATATTAACCCTCACAGTTGTAGGGAATTGTGAGGGAACTGGTGATAATGTGTGAAACTATGAATTTATAGATGAAACAAAAGTTTGAGATATATAAATGGAAGACAAGGGTTCCAAAAACCCTTTGTGAGAGTAGGGTGGATTCGTCCTAAAACTCTAACGTATGTCACGTTTTTCGAAGACGGAACGTCGGATTAAAAATCTGTAAACGCCATCTTGTACAACTTGGAAATTGTCAAGGACAAAGTATTTTTTTATTTTTCACTGTCTTTCAAAATAACGTCAGAAAAAAATTAACACGAAATTGCTGGCTTGTTTAGTTTTTTCGAATATCTCCCGAACTAAGATAAATTCAAAAACGTCATTAAAATAATCACTAAAATAGTAAATTTTTTGATAATTTAACCGGTTTTGTATCTCTCACGGTTTCCGATTTTTCCATGCTGGATCTATTTATATACAGAGCATATACAGACACAAATATCACTCTGAATTCGAATTTGAAAGGTTTGAGTCATCTTCGAGGGGGTGGTATGTACTGCCGAGGGGAAATAACCTGTTGCTTTCAAAATGTAAATCAATATCCCGGATATCCACGAGATCGCGAGAATAACGTTACCAGCACATTATTATCGTGAAGATATAATGGAGTCACGTGTTCTGTTACCTTGACGTGCCGTTAATAATGAACCAATTATGTACGTTATCCGTACTGATAAATAGGCTCAGGCTCCGTTTATTCAATTAGTATTTTTGAAGAGAGGAGTTAACGTAATGAAGTTGTTTTGGTTTTGACGATCAGTGTAGCGTTGTATTAATTATAAAATTATGATGTTCCGTTGTCGATGAAACTGATTAAGGAATTGAAGATTGAAAAAACGAACTGCAAGTCTTCAATGAGCTCATTGATCATAATTTTTCAATTACGCATCTCATTGGTATCTTCTCGAAGAAGTACATTTTAGGCAACGAATCAAATCGATATCTAAAGCGAAGAAACACAAACTTCAAAAAAGTATTCTTTTCTTTTGCTAGTGAACAACAAAAACAAAAAACCCGTTAACGTCAAAGTTCAAAATCGGCAATTGATGACGTATCACTAACGTTTTACTGTTTAATATTGTACCTATTTTCTATGATTTAAGTATTTTCTACTTCTCAAATACTTGTTTTCATAACTAATGAACTGCGGACAATATGAATGTTAACCACGAATGGGGAATAACCCTGTCTAACGTCCCGGTCACTGGAATATTTAAATTGTTGGATAACAGCGTTGGAGAATGGAGTATAAAATATAATTTTTTATGAGTATTTTCACCTTTCACAAACTGAATGGTATAAGAAATGGAAAGTTATCCACTTTATATAGGTGTAGAAAGGGCAAAAAAATGTTTGGTTCACCCAATATCAACATTTTTACTACACACCATTGTGTGAATCTTTACCAAACCTTGAAAATAGGCTTTTACAGTGGCGGAAGTAGTGATTAAAGAGAACAAAATTCGGGCTGTAAGGCCGTGATCGAATGGAACCTGAAGTTCTGAACGTTTCGGCTGCTACTGAGGCAGACATCATCAGTCGCATGTTCGATGGCTGCGAGAACGAAAATTATGTCTCGATGTCACGTCGTTGCTGTAATTTACAGATATAACCTTCGTTTTAGCTGGACAGATTTTCATTTTTGATTTGTTGGATTTGTCATCGCCCAAAAAGCAGAATGACTATTGAATCATCTGAAAACGGGGATCAAACAAATTGACGACGTTCGGTTTGTTAGGTTATGACACGTTATGGGGCGCAAAACAATTGAACTTATGACATTATTGTTAGTCATCAGTGTTGTGAATATTGCGAATCAATACACTGCAGATGAAGAGGAAGAAATTGCACGAGAGGAGCACCTTTGTTCAGGATTTGCAAAAAATTGTGTTTGACTGTGATAGATACTACAATAGTTCATGATAGAATTTTTGGTTCGATCTTTACCGTGTATTTAATTTTGTTCCTCTGGTAGACTTAAATATGGATCCAAAATATATTTGGGGCCATTTTTTGAAGTGAGAACACAAATAACATATACATTTAATTTTTTTACCTTGGTGTCATTGGCATCGACTGCAGTGGTCATTAGCCTCGTGTCCTGGGTGGGCAATGTTAATAACTCTCCGAGCCAACTAGGGAGCATCATGACTATTCGCAGTCCGTCAGCCATGTAACGTTGCAGGATCATCCCAACTTCAACTAGATAAATTCTCTCTAGAAAAATCTAGTCTAGTCTAGTCGAGTTTGGGATCGAACTCACAACCTTTCAGTCGTGAGTCGGGACTTATAATATTATAGTCTTATATAAGACAAGCAATGTAAAGTTATACTAGCAACATGTATACAGTTCATTTCAATGTATTCTGAATATATTCGTGCTTTTTTCAGGACTCTCAACAATAACAATCTCACATGGTTGGGCAAAGACATGTTCAGCAACATGTTTAGGCTGCGGACTCTTCGACTCAGCGAAAATCTTTTCCATTGCGACTGTCAACTTTCTTGGCTGGCCAGGTACCTAAGGCATTCTCCTAGGTTAGCTCAGTATACAAGATGCTACTCCCCGACACACCTGAAAGGACAAGCTCTGGTGGATCTTCAGGATCAAGAGTTCAAGTGTTCAGGTAAATTTTATTCAAACGACATTTGTTGTGGAAGACTCAATATGTTATACTGTTTTTCACTTGTGTCAAAAAAAATTAGAACCATCACTTATGTTTTTTTCAGATAAATTATAATGAATTATTCATTAATTTAGCTTTACTGGGCTTGGTGGCAATAAAATTATGAAGTTTCACTTTTAGAACAGTGGGATAGAAAGTGAGGTCTAGAATTTTTCAATTACTAATCATTTCTTTCCATTATTTTCTTCAGACTTGCATACTTTTCCTTCAATCGTCTACCTTTATACTTTATGAAACTCATTGTAAATTATTTTGCTGGTTCTTGTATTTTTTCTTTTTGTATTTGATTGAGATCAAAACAGGTAAAATGGAAAACTTCGCCATATCATTCACATGTTGATGAGTGAAATCTGTTTGATATTTATTTTCATCATTATTTCCATTTTAGAATGCTTGTTAGTTTTTGTTGGTTCTATTAAATTTCTGATTCTTCGTTGGTTCTTCTCAGTTCTACTTCAGTAAATTGTTGTAGCACTTTTAGTTGTTTTCAGCAGTTCGATTTGTTATTTCCGTCCTTTGCATTTTCTTCAATTTTTGTTTCAATGTATCCTTTCAAATATGTAGGTAGCACCTTCCAACACATCTGCCTTTAAATAATTTGTTGTGTTTCCCTCATAACTAATTATCAGATTAAGTTATTCCGCTTGCTACTTTGACTTTCTTAAGACAACTGCCATAGACAACTGTCGTTGTGTTTGTTTTCTACACTCTATCTTATTTCATTTCCAAGCAATTTTAACTAACTTTACCATTTTGCTTATGTTTGTTTTTTCGTTCCTCTATTGCTTGATGATTTGATTTATGTTTCAACTTTAAAAAACTAAATATATACCTATTTCATCGGCATTCCTAATTACAAAAGTTCTTTTCTAAAACTAACGTCAAAGGAAATATGAGCTATGTCAGAATTGATTGAATTTTGTGAACTACAATTTGTGTTTATTCTGCCATAACTTTCACCAAGTTGTCATAATTAAAATCCACTGAAAGGAACCGAGAGAATTGCATTTGTCATGATATGGATGATATGGTACTAATTTTCAAGCTCATTTCTTTTATTATCTGGTTCATTGGCAATTATTTTCATCTTATTCGATTCCTTTCAATGGTCACTATATAATTACAAAATTTGCTTTGCCAGTTTAAACCCTGTCAGTTGTCTATTCTTGATGTAATCTGAATAACTATTCTGATATCTAGCCCATATAAAATTTTGCCACACCTAAAATGTTCTCCATTACAGTTAAATCAAAACTCTGCTTTCTCTACAGAAAATCGAGCCCAAAGATGATTGTAGATACTATCAACTGAATCGTCGCGTCGCGAATTAGCTTGGTTTGAAATTACGTTTCTTTTCTTTTCATTGTATTTTTGTCCTCATTCTATCGTTCTTCATTATAGTTACTTTACATTTCATACTGTATTTTTTGCTGTCTCATATCATTCACAATTTTCAACTCATCCTAGTATTTTCAATACTCATTCATTCAATTATATTCTCTCAAAGTTCAATTCCGAAGATATAAATTTTTTCAGACAATGGAAGTCTGGGTCTTCGACATTGTCAATCAGATGCAAACAAACCGATTTTCCAGGAGTACTTTGGTTTTTTCAATTTCTCATTACATTCCCATCGAAATATTTTTACCACCTTACTCTTTTTTGTTACTCTTTCCAGTATTTATACTTACTTTATACTTAATACTTCTTTCTTGTTTTTAAGTAGTCCGACCCGTTTTTCTTTTCTTCTCCAACGTCTTTTACTGTAGTTCATCAATTTCTTTTTTTATTTCATCTGCATCTTGTTTTCAAATTTTCAAGTTGCTATTTCCACTATCTCTTTAATTTTGTTCTGTGCTTTTTTCACCTATTTGTGTGCTCAGTATTCAGTTTCTTTTCTATACTAATCATTTTGCTCTTATTTTTTACTATTTCTTTATTTTTTTCCTAATTGTTTTTTTTTATTTGCTTATGTTTCCCAATAGTTTTAAATATCTATTTATAATTTCTGTACCTATTAATCCTCTTCTGATTGATTTGAATTTCTATATACCTATACAAATTGATTACTTCTTGATTATTTCAGTTGTTTTTTATTTACCTGATTCTTGAAAAAATGATTCCAGTTGCAACTCACACTGCTCTTGCTTTAGATTATTTTTCCGTCAAAAAAATTACACTTCTTTATATGTGTATTGTTTTCTATATAATAACAGGAGTTTGATGCCGATGACACCTTAAAAAAAACAGGAGTACTCCTACACATCAGTATTTTCTATCTTTTGCAAAATGTATTTGTCTATTCAGTTGTCGCTCGTCACTTCACATTTTGGGGTTATTTCAAGTCAGGCAGAACATCTCAAATATATAGTTTTGCACATTGCCGGTTTGGATCATTTCCGAGCAATATTTTTTAAATAAAAGTAGTTTTTGGGATATTTTCGGCATGTAATACTCAATCTCGAGTTTTTCTGGTACACTAAGCACTAAGCCCCTAAGCCGTTAAGTTAGGTTAGGCTAATATTCTACTGCACTGTCAAAAATGTTTCATTCAGAAAAACTTCAGAGCCACTCACAGTTACAATTGTGTTCCAAACTATGAAGCTGAATCATAGAAATGTCGCCACTGAAGGTTAGGCAGCCAACTATGCGTTCTTATGAAGACACTTGCTAATTCCCCTTAGCTCTTCACTTGTGGCTTAGATTATTTGGTCATATTTTTATCGCCTCTACTTGTTCGAAACACTGTGTAATCTGCTAATGGCAATGAGATTATTTATCAAAAAAAAAACGTAAGTGAACCTAATTACTTTTATTCTTGATGATACTTACACAATTGTCACACTATCAATATTAATTTTCATCAAGTAAGGGGTCATCATTGTATTCATATCTAATTTCTTTGGACTATGTTATTAGCTGAATCAAAATCGTCAAATATATTACTTCAAAACAATTACAATTGTTTCTTGCATTTTGTATTTTAGGTTGAGCCGGGAACACAGATCATAGTAGTATTTTATCAAACGAATCTAACTTATACAACTGCTCATATGTTTTGATCAATATTCAGTATCAAAATTAAAACTCGTGTTAATTCATTTAATACTTGATGTAATTATCAATTATTGATTATTTGTTACCAAAAAACATTTCCTCAAATAAAACGCAGATAATATAAAAAACATATATGTCCAATTACTAAATATCAAAATTAAAATTATATTTTTCCAGGACTAGTGGAACGTCCCATAAACGGAGAATGTATCAGTGAACCTCAGTGCCCTCATCCCTGTAGATGTGCCGACGGAATAGTTGATTGCCGTGAAAAAGGACTCATAATCGTTCCCGATCATCTTCCCGAAGGAATAACCGAATTGTAAGTTTCGCTTAAAGTAAAAATCAGTCCAGTTAACCGATTCACCTCGCCTTCAGTCCAATTAACAACCGGCAACTGTCAGGATATGTGAGTTTGTAAAGTTGTCCCTAGAGGGCGGTATATGCAAGTCGCGATCGACTGCTGGCAGGAAGAGCTTATATCGAACCGAGTTTTAATTTGTAGGTAAAAAGGGTGCTTGTTACTGGATAGCACACGAGTCCTATGGGCTCGTGGGGTATGGGAATCAAGACATACCCAGCACGCAATTTTTGTACGCGTGGGGCTGTTTCTTGGCACTGTCTCAGAGACGCCCCCTATATTTAATGAAAGCATAATGTAACTACAAAAAATTTAGTGTTCTCATGATGGTGAGGTGTAATTTTTGTTTATTTCGTAGTACTTCACTAGTTTTGTTACATTTCTAAAGATTGGAATGTTATTTTATGTTCAAACAAATATTTTTCAAGAAACTTGAGGAATAACTCAATATGTAAAATCACTTTTCAATCAAATAACATCGAAATTGTTAGTTTTTCCTGACACTGTATTTGTGGGTATATATAAATAAATATGGGTTTGTGGCTTTATGAACTAAAACTTGGGAAAACTATAGAAGTTACTATTTTTAGTGTTGGTTTCATTTTTTTTTAGATATTTATTGTTATGTGGGTTACACAAATATGAATTAGCGTTTTTAAAATGAATTTTAGAAAAAGCGACTTCCAAAACACTTGAGAATTGAATTTAAAATCACTCTTACGTAATAAATAATCTTGTTCCTAACTTCCAATTTTCAAATAATTGAGTACCTGATAAAAATCAAGGGGTTATCAAAAAATGGCTCCAGAGCTTATAAGAACTAATAAGAAATTGTCGACAAACGGTAGAACTTAAATATTACAATTTTTTTTACAAATATCAATTTTCACTCGTTAGTTAACATTTACTTCAGTTTTTTATTTATTCTTTTTGTTAAAAACCGTTCCCCAAACTTATTTTTCATATCTCTCTACTTCAAATAGGTAAATCAGAATTCCATCTTCAAAAAATAAATTCATTCTTGTTTTTTGAAAGTGTTGTTTGATGAGTTTTTTGTTTGGAATATCAACAATTATAATTAACTGAAGCGTTTTTGAGGACATTTTCCAATGTTAGAATCGTTTTTTATATTAATACAGCTTGAAATAATTTTCAAAATTATAATATTCTTGGATGATTTTTGTGGCAAGTTCAACATTTTTCAATTAATAAAGTCAGTGAATTAAAGCAATATATAAACATTTAAAATGATTCTTTTCCAAAAGTTTGTTCGTGCTTGAAGTCATGAAAATGGTAGTTTTTATTTCCAAATAAAGCAAAAAATACACGCTTTTCAGACAAATAAAATATGTATATAAGGAAAAAGTTGAGGTATAAGTTGGGAGTAATGTACAAGAATGCATATTATAATTTTTTTGATTTAACAGAGCTTAGAAAATAGACTTCTCAACATGCCTTTTCTGATTTTCAGGCGATTCGAACAAAACGAAATTATCGAAATCCCAACCAAAGCATTTGTTGCACACAAACGCCTAAGAAGAATGTGAGTAAATTGTCGTGAGTCTAATATACTCAAACAATAATGTTTATTTTGTTCCAGTGATTTAAGTAACAACAAAATAGCAAAAATAGCCTCAGATGCATTTCAAGGTCTCAAAGCTTTAACATCTCTGTGAGTTCAGTCTTTCCACAGAATAATATTCTATAATAACATTAATTCACTTTACAGAGTTTTATATGGCAACAAAATCAAAGATCTTCCTGCTGGAGTATTTCAAGGCCTAGTGTCCCTCCAGCTTCTGTGAGTTTTTCTAAAATTGTTGTTTGTAGTTTTTTCAATAATCTGTTGATTTTTCAGATTACTGAATGCCAACGAAATTTCCTGCATAAGAAAAGATACCTTTCAAGACTTACACAGCCTGAGTTTACTGTAAGTGTCCCACTGAAATTTATATTTTGAATAATTCGTCAATTTTTTTACAGGTCTCTTTATGATAACAACATACAATCCTTAGCTAATGGCAGTTTCGACTCCCTTCGAAGCATCCAGACTCTGTAAGTTCTTTAAAATGTTCCAGTTCCAGTCTCATTTCAATTTCTTTCAGACACCTTGCTAGGAACCCATTCATTTGTGACTGCAACTTAAAATGGCTGGCGGAATACTTGCATCGAAATCCCATAGAGACTTCAGGCGCAAGATGCGAAACGCCGAAACGAATGCAGAGGAGAAGGATCGAATCTCTGAAGGATGAAAAGTTCAAATGTAAGGGTAAGCACCTTTCCACTTTGATCAGTGGTTATGGTGTCTCATTTAACATTCATCATTTCTAATAATGCTGTTCATAAAGCTTCTTTTATTTATTTGATATTTGGTTTCATCTCATTTTCACCATGTTGTGTGCGTAGCCAGGGCAGATTCTATTTCATTATCAAGTTTTTAATGTTACTGAGTACCTACTCATTTCTAGAACAATATTAATTTCTGCAACAAATTTTTTATTGTATTTCAACAAAGTCAAAGAGATCAGTAATATACAATAAACTCTTAAGGAGTGTACTGCAGAGAAAAGGACTGTGAAGAGTATGTTGTGTATGTGAATGTTGTTATATACAGTGTCACACATAAAGTTCGCGACATATGGATTTTTTTTTTATTAATAGATATAATGAAAATTCGGCTTGGCAGTTAG
>WOGM01001163.1:0-10437 GCA_015342125.1 Leptinotarsa haldemani | reverse complement strand
TTTTTTTTATTAATTTTGTACTTAAAATATTCTAAAAGAAACATAACAATATTGTTTTATGTACTTTCACTTTTCACGTATAGTATAACTACTCTTCAAGATTAAGTACTGTGTATCTCAAAAACCAGAGCTAATAAAAATTTTTCATTGTTATTTTCGTTTTTATCACCCCAAAATTAGTGGAAATTGACTAATTTAGTGTAGGAAACATTCAAAAAATATTTTTTTGTTGTGTTGTTTTATCTACCCAGTTCTGTTGATACTCTCATTAAATACTGACATTGTACTCTGGTGGTCAGGGTAAGTACTAATACTTTTGGGTGACACAAAAACGCCACTTCTGAGCTTCTATGGCGCATCATTTTTCACTTTGATAATAGGTGGCTCTGCATTATAACTCACTGAAACTTTCAGGTATAGACATATTTTATTGAAAAATATTCAATATTTTTTCATATCCAACCGACTGCGGTGAAATAACTTGAATCACTTCTGAATGTCAACAGTGAACGTCAAGACTAACATTGACAACTTTCAACAGAAATGTACCGACTCTTTTCCCGTGGACTCAGTTTTGGTTTGATCTTCGTCTTGAAGATGATCACTTGATGATCGAAACAGGTGTCGAAGTGTTCAAATAACGGTTTGATGTTGGAAAAAACTCCAGTATTATTCATTACTACAAAAAAGTTCCAAACACTGCATCACAAGCTTAGTTTCGGTGTTTATCCAGATTTTTTTATATCAACAAGTTCTCATTGAGGTTTCCATTTTTGATCTTTGAGATCTTTAAAAACCTATAAATAAAGTTCTAGTGTCAGTCAAATCCAAAAAAACAATATATTCAAAATATTTTCCCAATACCTAAATATTCAATGCGAGTTTTGAAATTGTGATATCTTTTTTTTTTTTATAAACAGATTGAAATAAATGGAACATTTTTCAGTGACGCTCACAATATTTAAGTTTGATTCGCGCCAAAGTTGGTTGAGTCATTTTTGAGGTCAGAGCGTGCAAACGCACAGACAAACAGACCAAAATAATGAAAATTAATTTTCAGGTTCTATCACGTCGATTGAGACTTCCGATTATAACTTTACTCATGTACTATCATTCTATGTATTGATAAATTCAACTTCAGCTACACAGTTGAAATTTCAACACAATTTCAATTCGAGACATTCGTACCGCCATCTGTTGGTGATTTACATTTCTCCTCAGTAACTCTATATTCAGAAATGTTACCTTAATTTGAAATATGAGAAGTCTTCTAACAACGTTGGTACTGTTGCAACACAGATGGCGCTGTTCCATAATTGGTGACTGGCCAGAGAAATCAATAGAGTAACGTAGTAAAGGAGTTAACTCGCTCTTTAATTCGATAACAGATGGCGCTGCATTTTACTTCAAGAAGCATTGAGAATTGACATACTCATTTGAGATATGTTCCGAAAATAACCACTTCCCAACCGCTGCTGACCAGAATTTTTAACAGTGGCTACCTGGAAAAATATTACTGTTGGTTACTTTTGAAACAGAACCTTGGTGTCAATTGTGTTATTCATAAGTCAATTGAATATTCAAGGTGGCTTTTTTTTTCTCAAAGGTTACTTTTGAATTCTGATGAATCGTCGCATTGAAGAAAGATAAAAATCACAAAGGGCCTTTGAAATTGAAGAATTTCCTAAGCCTTATCATTCTTCACTACAATCTTTTATTATCCATATACAAATGAACAAAGGGACAGGTGATTGACTCGAGTCGTTTTTTGAAATTATGACTTGACTACAGTTTTTTTTTGTTTTCTAAGGATAGACGCACATTTCATTTCCTCAGGTGTGTGTTATCCATCTGTTAATATTTTTCAAACGTATTGAAGAAGCTTCAGGGCTAGATTGTCATCAAGATTTAGCCAAAGCCTCGGTAGATGATAACATTATCCCGCGTTGGGTTGAAGGGCATGACAGGGGAGAAGGTAATCGCATCTCTAAAGAGATGCGATGGAATCAAAGGATGCAGTCTCGCCAGGATCACCCTGGGCGACCCTCGGAAGCTGGCTTCGAATAAATATCTGGCGATAACCAGGAAACACCTACGCTCAACAGTAGTATTTCTGACTGGCCACTGTCAACTAAGGAAACACCTCCACAATATGGGGCTAGTAGATACACCTCTATAGATACACCTCAATAAGAAGATGGAACTGTCAGACATGTCTTATGCGAGTGTCTGGACTTATCGTCAATAGGAGAATGTGTTCGGCGTGTCTTGACCTACACATGCCGTAATAAAGGAGATGTCGCCTAGTGATCTGTCCACCTTCCTGAAAAGGACAGGATGTACGATGACCTAGGAGGACAACTCCTCGGAAGGATGTACAATGGGTCACATGTGGCCTAAGTGCTGTAGGCCTACACCTACCCTTTCTACTCTACAGATATAATATACAGATACACAAGTGTGCTGAAGAGGACCAACAAATTGAATTTAGAAAACAGATAGAAGTCGTCTTGTTGGTTTGAAAGTTTACTAAGACTTCCAGGCGAAAGTGTATGCTATCTTGCAGTGTGCAAGCCTCATTGAATTGAGACCTCAAAGAAATGAGCGGATCAATATTTTTACAGACAGCAAGAGCGCACTAGGGGCTAACAAACCCGAAGGTGACATCAAAACTGGTCTGGGAATGCCCTGAAAAACTGAATGAACTTGCAAACAGGAACAAATTAACTTTATACTGGGTGCCAGGGCACTCAGGAATCACAGGTTATGATAAAGCTGATGAATGCGCTAGACGCGAATCATCAACTTCACATATAGGTCCTGAACCAGCTCTGAGGGTACCAAAATCATTGGTACTAAACCAGATTAGGACATGAACCAATAAGAAGCACACAGAGTACTGGACAAAAGTACCTGGCAATAAACACAGTAGAACCTTCGTTAGGGAACCGTCCAAGAAAAGAATCAAAGAACTACTTCAATATAGTAGGAATCAGCTCAGAATAATTACAGGGTTACTAATCGTTTACTGTCCGCTTAGAGGACACCTGAATGAAATGGGGCTGTACAACGGAGGCCTCAGTTGCAGATTATGCAACGAAGGGATAGAAACAGCTCTACACATCTTATACGAATGTGAGGCACTGAATCGCTGAAGCCCAAGAGGCTGCAGCGTTTTCTGGAGACTTGGACCAAATGGACAATTCAGACCCCAAGGTACCAAAAAAAAAGACACTAGTTGATGATCGGAACTGTTCAGAGATGAAAAGTTATCTGACTCATGGAAATTTTCACATTGTTTTTAGAAAACGACAATAATGAAATGCTAATTATGTGGAATAAAATGTAATTTTTTACTCTCCAATTACAAAAACTATCTGGTACAGAAAGTTTTTTGTTTCTCGCAAAACAACTGACAGAACACCGACGTACCCAGGGTTTGGCAATCACCCGTTGAAATATTCCAAATCCAAACTTGTCATCTGTCAAGTGTCACTCTCACCACAATAAAATCATGGGATAGATTTGGTTTACCAGTTTTCAGTGAACCGTGTTCCATAATTTATCAGATTTTCAATAGAAACACAATGGCAGCGATTTCAGGACTATCACGACCATCGTAGTTACAAGTAAAATCTCATTAGGTTATTACAATTTCCACTTCCAATACTTTGAAGTACGAACTGAATATTAAACATTCATGTTCGTGTGATTCAGTGTTCATATATTTGAAAGTAGTTGTTTCAAATGGGCACAATATCCCTGCGAAGAGTTCATTTTGAAATATATGATGGAATCGGCCGATACTTTATGAAAATCCATAACTAACGTATTCCAAAGACACTTTATTGTGAGATTCTCACTAGATAGTTTTACAAAAACGCAACATGTGTTTTGCCATACAATTGCTTCCTCGGGAATGTCTTATCTGCTCTCTTCATACATTTCCACATTGTTTCATATGAAGATGGACAAGTAAAAAACCAAAAAGATTTTTCCACAAAAAGTAATCACTTCTCAAAAAACAGTGATTTTTGGTCTATAAAACATTTTGTTCTACAGTTTTGGTAATGATTGGAAATGTCGAATTTCATTTTTTCCCTCCACCGCGTCCATTTCGAATGATATAAAAAAAAGGCAGTGGAACTTTCAATACTGTTCCATATTTGTTATGATCTAATATGAACCAATCTGCAATGCTACGTTTCGAACATCAGATTTCAAATAAGAACCTCTATTTTTTTCTCATCGATTTTTGTAATTAGAGTTATGACACTGTAATCCAGCTATGTATCATAATACAATGAAGAATATCGAGTGTCTAGATACCTATGAATCCAAGAGATGATTCTTTCGGGCATAGCACTCAAAGAAGGGCATACTATAGACACGTGTTACGGACTTTTGGCTCATCATCAGTATGGTGCAACCAAGCACAATGATGGGCAACACTTGATTGCTAAAATAAGTACAGATCCACGGAGTCATCAGCCAGCCACACATTTGAGATTTAGATTGACCCATTTTGTATCCACAAGAATACTATTTCAACAAAGGCAGATCTATCAACCAAAACCAGAAATATGCGGCTAAAATGTACATTTGAAGTTTTATGGCAACCAGGTGACGCTCTTACACTCAGCTGCAGCATTCTGATGATGGACCAAAGGCCCGAAACACGTGTCTAGGGTTTGCCCTTTACTTGAGTGCTACGTCCAATGAAATTAGCTCTTGGATTGATTATAAAACTTTGAAAACACATGTTTAATTTAATTGTATTCAATTCTGTAGACAAATGCAGATTTTAGCCTCCAAAACGTTACAATAATTATCTGGGTAACTTCTCAGCTATTTTTTTTGAATAATATTAATTAATGCGACAGGTTATTGAAAAATAAAACATTTTTTATGAAAAATACTTTGAATTTAGCCAGTAACTTATCAGGTTCAACTGAAGATTTCGCCCTTTCTGATCCTGTTTGAACTTTCCCATTATAATTTTCATATTTTTCAGATTGTTAAAATCCCAAAGAAATGGCAATGGAAAAGTTTCATATCTTGTCGTAAACCAGGAAATTCAGACATTTATTTCATCTGGAAAAGTAAAGTGAACTCTACATAATGAGTGCAATGTAACCCACATTAAATCTATAAACTTAAATATATGCAAGAATCCAAAGCACAAAAAACTTATGACTAGAACTTTCATTAAGATTATCTACAGATAACAGTCTGAGCCATCAGTGGCGTAGGCCACTTATATTATCCAGTTGAACAAGATTTTAATTCTCAGGGTAACTTTCATGTCAAACCCTGTCTCAAAAATAGTTACAAGGTGTCATGTTCTGGAGAAAGCAGTAAAAAGACAAAAAGAAACCTCTCACTACTTCGAATTCTCACTACATCGAAATTTCACTATATCGAAATCACACTATATCACCAAAGAAAAGGAGAGCTCTCGAAATTTGAATTAATTTTATATCGCGGGAATTCGACGATATGAGAATTCGACGTATTGAGAATTTGACGAAGTGAGATTTCGACTTGCTCGTAGACAAATCTTTTTTTCAATGCCAAATTCTCTTAACGTCAAATTCTCGCCATGTGAAATTATTTCAAATTTTGACAACTTTCGTATTTTGGTGAGGTCCAAGCAAGGGATGGTTTTTGACATAGTGAGAATTCGACGTAGTGAGATTTTGACGTAGTCAAATTTCGACCTAGTGATAATCCTTGCTTCTAGGTGAATTATTTTTCCCACGCTAAATTCTCACTACGTCAGAATCTCACTATGTCAAATTCTTCCTGCATCGAATTCGAAATCATCGGAAATTTTGACAACTTCTATACTTTTGTGACGTCTGGGCAAGGGATGGTTTTCGACATAGTGAGAATTTGACGTAGTGAGGGCTCGATGTATGTAGTCAGATTTCGATTCAGTGAGAATTTGATGTAGTGAGATTTCGACGTAGTGCAAATTCGACGTTGTGAGATTTCAACGTAGCCATATTCCGACGAAGTGATACAACTTGCTCCTAAATACATTTTTTTTTCTATGCTGAATTCTCTCAACGTCAAATTCTCTCCAAGTGAAATAATTTCGAATTTCGTATTTTGGTGACGTCTACGGCAGGGATGGTTTTCGACATAGTGAGAATTCGACGTAGTGAGCTCTAGGTATAGTGAGATTTCGACGTAGTGATACTCTTTTTTTCTGAGTAAATCATTCTTCTCACGTTGAATTCTCACAACATCAGAATCTCACTATGTCAAATTCTCCCTATATCAAGTTCTCGGCATGTAAAAACATTTGAAATTCCGACAACTTCTGTATTTTGGTGACGCCTGGGAAAGGGATGGTTTTCGACATAGTGAGAATTTGACGTAGTGAGATCTCCATGTAGTGAGATTTTGACGCAGTGAGAATTTGACGTAGTGAGATTTCGGCTTGGTGAAAATTCGACCTGGTGAGATTTCAACGTAGTCGTATTTCGACGTAGTGATACCCTTGCTCCTAGGTAAATTATTCTCCATACGTCGAATTCTCACTATGTCAAAATCTCATTATGTCAAATTCTCTCTAGGCCGAATTCACGTCAAGTAAAATCATTTAAAATTCTGTATTTTGGAGGTGTCAGAGAAAGGGATGGTTTCTGAGATACTGAGAATTTGACGTATAGGGATTTCGACGTAATGAGACGGGATGTATAAATCTCAAAATCAACAAAGAAGGCACATGGAGTATTCCAAGCAAGAACAAGTGATAACGTTCCACTCTTACCAAGCTCGCGCTGAAATCATGATGTAACTAAGTCACGTAGCAACCCACGGAAGCATTGGCGATGGTGAACGACAAAATGAACCACCATTCCACCTGAGAAAATGTTTACTGTAGTTGATCCAAATCGTGGACCACCACGACAATTGGGATGTTTGTATGTGGTTCAAATCATCGACCACCCATCCAATAAGAGTTAAGAATCAATGATTTTATTCTTGAATCTCAATATGCCACAATACTTGTTACTCGTATATCACATCCTTGCAGGTTTCATACAAGAAATATAAGATATTGAATATATCTATATCACTGACTTGTAGTTTTTGGAAAGAGAAGTTCAAAAATTATCCTTGCGAAAACTTTGATAGTCTTTAAACTAGCAAAATTGTTCATCTTTGGGAGGAAATAGTATGATGATAATAGTATGGAAATGATAATATATAATTGATCCTGTTATGAACAGTTCAATGTAGATAAAAAGTCATGACCAGTTTGGAAATATTGAAATCATTCATAGCGATGTTGTATTCTCATTTATATTCACAAGCTTCAATTCTGAAACAACTAAAGATCAATAAATGAACTCACCTTGTTCACTGCCATTAATCGTTGTAGTACGAAAATCAATATAACGGACGTAAAAGATGTATTATAATGATTTGTTGTCTCTAGCATGCTATTTCTCAATCGATTTTACCTAATGAAAAAAACTTCCTCGTTCAAAATAGATACACAGTGCAGTGTCCATTCTGAATTCTAAAGAGGATTGCTGGAACATATAAGAAAATGCTAGTTTTTGCAAACAGGTGAATAAAAAAAAATATTGTAGATGAAATATTTTTCTACACGCGTGTTTCATGCGAAATATTGATATCATCGGTAGATTATGGCAATCTACTTCTCACTCACTTGAAAGCGGCACATATCCCAGAAATTTGCATCTTTTCTCCGATTTCGAAAAACTTTATTGTGAATCATAGAGCTTAAAAAAATGTACTTTGGGACCAAATGTAATTTTTTTTTCTACAAAAACTAAGACCTTCTGCGAATATTTTTATAGGTTGAAACACAATAAATCGTATTAGCAATTTTTAAAGAAAATTTCAAAATCTCCATTGGACAGGGTACCCTCTCAAATGTTGGTATAACAAATTTCATCAAAAAATATTCAGTATTAATAATTGTATAGTCGAATCAACATACACATTGTATCACAACCTATAGTTTATAATTGAAGCAGTAAAGACGCTCTTCAATTAGTGGTTTTTGTTCAATTTTCAAACACATTCGCTATGAAGTATGATAATTATGAAAAATGGGATATGAAAGTCTGTTTTATACAAAGCGAAGAAAATGGAAAAGCCGCAAGCAATTTGTATCAAGAGAGGTATTCAGAGAGAAGCCAACTTTAGAGAAATTTTTGCCAGATTGCATCACAACCTAATTGATAGTGGTCAATTTGAGAAGAAAAGGTCAAAACTATATGTATCAAATAGAGATAAGGAGTTTTAGGAGCTGATTGAGAATATCTACAGGCCTACCAAGAACTAACGTTAGGAGGATCCTAAAAAAAACACAAATTCAAGCTATATACGACCAAAAAATACATCAACTCAGACCAGAAGATTTTGAACGCTGCTTGGCTTTTTGCGTGATTTTTCATTATATTGTATTTGGATAGACGAAGCTAATGTAAGCAGTACCTACCGACATTATCAACCGCTACAATTCGTATACTTGCGCACTACAGAATCTTCATTTTATTCTGGAGTAGAGGAGTTGAAGAAAATTTGAAATGAGTGTGTGGGCAGGTTTTTAGTAGTATATAGGATTATCGGCCTGGTCATTTATAATGGCACTTTCACATCTCAAAGGTATTTGGAAATTTGAAACCAAAATATTGAAACACTTGTTGATGAATCGCCACTAATGGAGTCCACAAAAATATATTTTCAACACGACTGGGCCTCGCCTCTCAACACTGCAATTGTCACCAATTTTTTGGTGCAAATTCTGGTTATAATTGGATACCCTACCAAGGACCCAACCGTTGGCCGGCTAGGTAACCGGACCTGATACCTATGGACTTTCACCTGTCAGGAAGGCTGGAAGATCTCACATTTTCAAATTGCCGACCAATTCTAGATACGAATTGGTCCCCAGTGGGGCAGGAACAAAGTATACGCTCTGTTGTTTCATCGTTAATGTGGTAGTCGGATAGTCAAGGTGCAAGATTTCCACCTTGATACCCGCGACAACCTTCCCATTTGAGGGTTTTTGCACATCAGCCACACCTGACAATTCCTTATATTCAACGTCTGCCAACCTTCTCAAGGGGATTTGTTCCCCCACCTGAGACAGATTCTACGTACGCCGCTCAAGAATTTGGTGCAAGGCGGTTTCATAAGATACTCCGCTCTTGAGGAGACGACTCAGTCGTTTCCTGGCTGCACCACCAAACCTTATTTTTAGGTTCAGTTATTGGATCAGGAGTTGGAGAGTTGAGTAGCTCTCGCTCCTGATCTGAATTCACAGGGAGGTCAGTTGGAGTCGTAAGCTCGACATCCATCTCCTCTGTAGAATCAGCGTCAGAAAAAATGTTTGAGTTTACTCGGTCTATAAAAGTCACACCAGTAGTTAGAGAAAGAAGGTTAATAACGGCAGAGCCCCGCATTACCGTGACAAAAGAGGGCGCCTGGTATCTCCAAGGTTCCGTCGGGACAGCTGATAGGCTCAGTGTCATTCATCCTCTCGGCACAGATACACATCTTAGGATTAAGTAATCGTTGGAATGCCAATCAATTAGTGAATCTGTCATTTCCGTATCCAGCGGCGCTACGTGGAAGCAGGCATTCGATTGCCGGTTTGCTCAACCCCCAAATCCCAAGCCAATACACTCGCCAAAACAGCATGCACAGTGGTTCAGGCAGTAAAAGATGAACAAGGACAGCCAACACGTCTCTCTCACTGCTATTGAACTAATTAATTCGGCAAAAAAACGTTCAGAAAAGGTGTCGCCAATGTGTAGTCAAAGCTGGTAGACATTTTGAACACCTTCTTTGAAAAAATATATTTCATTCTTTGTTCTTTATCATCATTATCATTATTGTTATAGTTTCATTTATTAGTAGTACATGTGGTATGAATTGTTATAAGTTTTATTGAAACTATACGTTTTGATTACTTCTGTGAAAAGCTTTCTCAAAATTTGATAATTACTACTAAACAATTTCTTTCTCTGTTTCATTGCCGCGTCGCGTCGCCCAAAGCCTACTTGATTAAACTGTGCGTTTCGAAGTCTACATGAAAAAACCTAAAAGCTCTCTATTTCCAAGATGACTCTAACAAAACATCAACTGTGCTACATTTTTGGAAAGGTAAGCTCTATTGAAAAATTCAGAAATATACATGGCGTTTGAAAAAGAGTTTTTCACGTAAAAAAGTGCTTTGGAAATGTTTTCACAGAAACAAGAAATTTTTGACAAAAAAAGGTACAGCAACTTTTCGAATATGCATGCATATCATTTTTGAAAAACATGCTGTAACTCAGAAATGACTTAGTCATCTTATTCCAGGGTAAATACAATAATGTAGTGAAGGGATGCATGCAGCAGGCCCTGAACATTATAACAAGATGGACCGAAGAAGAAGGGCTC
>WOGM01001162.1:0-10437 GCA_015342125.1 Leptinotarsa haldemani | reverse complement strand
GTTTCGATCACCTAGTGATCATCTTCAAAGAGGAAGATTAAATCTTCCTCTTTGGTGTAGTAATATCATTACTACACCAAAGGTTCCAAACAGTGCATCATAAATTTCAGTTAGGATTGATGCGATGTTTTTAAATTGAACAGCCTGTATGTTTAGTCTGTCTTCACAATTCACAAAAAATCACCTATTAGGCGATACCAACATGTTATATATTATTTGGAGCTGTTCTTTGATCTATTGCGTTTTTCCAAATATCTTCAGGAAATATGAGAAATGAGTTCATTTCAAATCCGAAACAATACAAAACGACAGATATACCCTTCATGGCTCTTCAGCTTCCTTAAAAAACCAACTCGTCCTCTTGGGCAAAGTAGGAAGTGAACTGCTTCTCACGATATTTAAACCAGGAGGAAGCCACTTCCAGTAAAAGTAAGTTCCTGCTTTTGAGCCTTGGTCCAAGCAACACAGCAGCGTTTTTGGGAAAATTCAAGTCTCTTACCAAATCATTCAGCTCGTCCGAATTCAAAGCTTGACTTGTAATCGAATTCAGGTACAGCACCATCTTTTTCTTTTCACCTTTTTTCAGTTTCCCTAAAAGTGGCAATCGATGGATATCTCTAGACTACTTTCACCATCAACGCTGGTGTTCCCCAGGGATCCATATTGTCTCCAACCCTCTTTTTATTTTTTATCAACGAATTATTAGAAAAAACCAAGTAAGCAATCTATTGCTTGGCTGATGACAGCACACTTGTGTCGTCATGTCATTTGGATTCCAGAACATCGGCTACTGAGGCACATCTTCAACGGCAGCAGGAGGTTGCATATCTCAATGAGGATCTAGAAGTAATTTCGAATTGGGGTGAAAGTAACCAGGTCCAATTCAATGCCACAAAAACCCAGGCATCGGTTTTCTCCAAGAAGATAAATATCTCCGAACTGGATATAATAATGTCAGGTTAAACAATTCCGCTTTCTGCTTCGATAAGTTTGTTGGGGGTTGAAATGGACACCAATATGTCCTGGCACAATCATGTCGCTGGAATTGCATAAACTGCTTCTCAAAAGCTTGAAACACTTTTCTGAATCACAAAACTGTACACACCTCAGCAACTTTATAAATGCTTTATAAATCTCAGATCAGACCTTTTTTGGAGTATTGTACTCATGTAACATACCCTGAAATTGCTGAATTCTATTCGAAAAGAGTCATGCGCCTGATTGGGGACGCGAACATCACGTGTAACGTATAACCTTGATACTTTGGAACATTGAAGAAAGGTTGGAGATTTGTCTTTCTTCTATAGATACTTTCACGGGAAGTGTTCAAGTACCTTGGCACTGTGGCTGCTCATCGTTTTGAGGTTCAACTCAGTATACCTCGAACTTCACTGTTCAAGAACTCTTTCATTTGGAGAACTGCGTTTATGTGAAATAAACTTCCTGATAACTTTTTTCCAAATCGACTCAATCTCAAGCAATTCAAATCCAATATGAATCACTACTTTCGCACAAGAACCGCTCTGAGAGCGCCTTAAAGATTTTCATGTAGTGCTTGTGTTTTGTCCTCAAAGAAAAAGAAAGTGTGTGTAAAACCGTGTCTTTTTCTGCAAAATAGGCAGTTAACCTGAACACCATTGTGGAAAATGAGCAAAACTCATTTATCCAACACATATCCAAATGCTGATTTGCGATCATTCAGGTGGCATTCAGTTTTCATGAAATGATATAAAATCTAGCTATTTTTGCCGAAAATACATTTTTCAGTTGTTATTTGTTCAAAACTTTCATTTAGATTTCTTATACCTATTCAAAGAGGTGTCTGAGACCCAGTGCGAGCAACAATGTCGAACATTTGAGCGTGAACAGAAAGAGGTTAACTAAAATTCTGCCTTCAGAAACTATAAACGAACATTTGTATTTTCTTATAGATAGCAGAATATGCAGAAGGAAAAGGATAAAGAAAATTTGGATTCTCCATTTTTCACAACTCTGGTGACAGTTCACTCCTATAAATACTGAACTGCAGAAATAAAATTCTAACTCAGAGATCAAGAAAATGTACTATTCCATGTGTGGAATCATAAAGTTATTAGAGGGAATATTTCAGAAATGAAAAAATGTTTTCTCTAAATGGGAAATTTCGAGACAAAATTCATGCGACACCATCAAGTTTCTCTTCAAAATTTGAAAAGTAGAACTTCCATATCTAATAGATAATTTTAAAGATAAAAACCTATCATTTCTATTCTACCATTCTTATACTATAATTATCACTTATTTTCTTATTAACCTTTTCCATGAAATTTTTCATGTGGTGGAGCAAATGCTTTATTCAGCCTGTACGTCAGCCTTTCTAACTCTGCATACTGCTTGGCTGCCTTTTCTGCTAATCGCATCACTCTTATTTGTTCTTCGTAACAGCTTCCCTCCAACATTTGAACTTGTTCACTGGGAACCTAGAAAATGAATGATATTATTTTACTCGTTTTGCTGGAATGAAATTTTCGGAAAAAAAAATGTCAATCGTGATACTGGATGCGACATCGTATTTTAACCGTACTGAATTAGAAGTCGAAAGTCGAAAATAATATTTCATTCATCTTCACAAAAAATAATACCTTATCAAGGCTTAAGAGTTCGTGGCGATACTTTTCTTCTATTGCTTTCATCATCTTCAGCATGCTTAGATTGGCATCATTCGGGCCGATTCGTGTTTCATACACATCTTCGACGTACACATGTAAATTAAGAACCTTATCATCCATAACCAAACGCTTGAACTGATTTTCGATTAGATCCATTGCAAGTTCTTCTAGATATTTGGCTCTATTTTCTTCCCATCTAAAATTGATTATGATAAATGTCAAACCTATTGTTACGCTTTCCACATAAGTTCACCAATAATAATTGACTATATTGTACAATAATCAAAATTAACTTTATTTCACAACCAAACACTAAAATTTCAACTATTATTCAAATGTATATCGCCTTGTTAGATCGCTCTGTACTGCACTGTCTTCGTCAATATTATACATCATTCAATGTCTGATTTATCGCGAGTATACACTGGTACTTTTTGTGTTCCAAACCCAACATTATTCAATTCTTCAACATTGGATCGGCCGTTCCTAATTAATTAGTATATTATCATATTAGTATATTAGTATATTATATTAATATTATATTATTTTCAAGGATTTATAGACAAACGATACATAACATAATTTAAAGAAAAAAATCATTCTGAACTCACTTCAGTGCACCAACATCTGCACACACATATTCTTGCACACATAGAAACCAAAGTCAGTGCTTCAACAAATCCTGCTAATTTTCTATAGTCCGGCTATGATTTTCACTCCCGATTCAGACATAATTCTCTTTTTATCCGAAGCGATCTCTTCTGTCAACGAGAGGAAATTCTGGAACCCCAAAACTTTGATAATATGTTGTTTAAAATAATATCACAGAAAATCACTGAATTCATATGCTGCGTTTATCAACCATCAATCGATACACAGTATAGGGCACTATTCTCTCCAGTTGCAAACTCCACTGACTTTATGCAAATCAATCATCCCAGTGCCAAAATTTCCATATTCGGTGACTTCAATGTCCACATTATCGAATGACTCAAATTTTCAAATATCAAGTTTGGCATTACATATTTGTGGGATGATATTCAAGACCATTTCCAAAATTACCCCTGACTAGATATTTGTTTCAGCTCTAATGATACATCAAATTGTACATTTGAAGTCAAGGAAGTTATTTTATCATTCTATGCATGTGTAACATAAGTACGTTAAAAGATTCAAGTGATGTATTGTATTCCTGATACAGTTGCAAAATAATATTTATAAACTTTGTAACGGTTAGTTTAGCGTTACAACAAGATGAGCATGACTGTCCAGAAACACCATGTACCTACTAGCCATTGAACAAAATGAATTTGTGGTTGCCTACTGACAGTTGAAGATTGTAGGAAGTTTGGTAAACAAAACATTCTACGCACTCCAAAAAAACAGTGTTAAATGCCAGGGGATTAAAAAAATGAGTTCTCGAAGTTTGGAAGAGATAATTATTTGAATAATTTAGCGAACGATTCACGAAAAATTTGAAGTGATTCTTTCATCCAAGTTTTGGGATTTTTCTTTGTTGAATCTTATGGGGCACTGGTTTTCATGTCTTCTTGTGTAGATGCGTTATAAACGTACATTCGCTGCTTGTTCCTACAAAATCGCAGCACCTTCTAACAAAATTCAGAAGCTGCCGAATTTCATATATGATTGAAGACCCTCATCAAAAGAGGTAGTCTTAATCTAATTTTAGTAATTATGTAATATGTTTCAAGTTCTTTCTTTTATGCATTCTAGGGTCTTACTCTAGAGTCATACTCTTAGTCTTAGTATTGAGCTGATTTATTTCAGGAAACTTTGTTTCTGAGATACAGGGTGTTAAAATTAAATTTTTTTTTGTTTGTTTTTCAAAAATAACATTTGAAAAATGAGTTATTTGCACGAAATTAAGTACTCGGGGTTTCTTTGACGTAGGAAATTATAATTTTGTATTGAGTTTCATGTAACATCTAGAGGACACTGCGTACGCTGTCATTATTTATTTGAAATTGGCTTAACTTTTTTTAACTTTTTTGACGGTAATTTTCATGAAAAATCTCAATCCCCACACACCTTTTCCAAGTAAAAAAGATACACTTCCTTAACAACGCTGGAGGTGATCGTTTTCGAGATATTTACAATTTTCTATATCGATGCATATCACTAAGTATGTGGTGGATCTCATCAAAATAAACAAATTTTTTGTATAAAATGTTTATAAAAAAATTATTCGTTTTCGAGATACAAATGTTTGAAGTTTTTGGCAATTTTAGTTATTTTCAAATATTTTATAGGAAAAAGTTTTTGACGACATCCATCACGTACTTAGTTTATGTAATGTTATTAGCAACTTCACTTAGCGCCCTAAGTAATATCAATTATTTTTTTTCTGATTGATTTGGCCGTTACTTGATGAAGATCTATAGTACCTAAATTCAAAAACTATACCTCAACGATTTGATCTCCACAAACTTTATTTGAAGAATATATCACAACATTTTTCGCTAAGACATTAGCTTTTTCAAGTGATTTATATGATATATCCCTTGAAAAAGCTAATGTCTTAGCGAAACACGTTGTGATATATTTTTCAAGTAAAGTTTGTGGAGTTTGTAAATATCTCGAAAACGATCACCTCCAGCGTTGTTGAGGAACTCTTTAGTTGAAAAAGGTATAGAATATAGGTTTTTTTCATGAAAATTACCAAAAGTTTACTGTCAAAAAAATTAGGGATATTGAAATGAATAATGGCAGCGTACGCAGTGCCCATTAGATGTTACATTAAAATTATGATTTTCGTTCTCAAAAAACCCCGGGTACCAAATTTATTGCAAATAACTAATTTTTTTCAGTAGTTTTTTTTAAAAAAACAAACAAAAAAATTCAATTTGAAGAGCGTCTATCTCCGAAATGAAGCATTTCCGGACACAAGTATCAACTTTTTTCTTGAAATTGTCCCAGGAATACTTTGCTTGAATATTTCAATGTACTTATGTTACACCCTGTATATTCTTTCATCAATGAAACGAATTTCTGACGGCAAACTTTTGTTCAACAAAGATTGCGAGCAAACTGCCGCCACCAAACATTTCGCCTACCAGCATCATCAGTGGCGCAAACATCCCAGTGCCGAAAATTGTTGATGATCGTAACAGCTGCAAACTTGGAATAAATGAAAACAAGGAATTTCAAAACCAGAGAATTAGGGATGAACTGCTAGCTTAGTCTAACGGGATTAGATCACGGGATTAGATCATTCTGGTCGGAAGCTAACCTTTACAAAATTCACAATTCCACCACTAATACAAGCGGTGATTCAACTGCAACAACAGCCATAAAAAAGCTAATCTGCTAGCTGAACAATTTGCTTTCCACTCCATAGTCGATTTTCTGGAAAAGGCACCACCCACTATTTCTACACGAGAATCCACAATGCCGGAAATTACTTTTCGACAACGTCTAGGAAGGGGTTTTTCCTCCTTGTTGGAAGATTGCTCACATTCAGATTCCCAAAAAGGGCAAGAAAAATTACTCAAATGACTATAGACCGGTAGTGTTACAATCAGTGACATCAAAAATCTGGGAGAAAGCCGTAAACCACCATATCCTTAAATATTTGGAAGGCTTGAACATCTTGAGCGATCATCAATATGCCTTTCGGAAACAAAAATCAACAGGCGACCTTGATATGATACCCATATGTGAAATAACGCGATCGAGAAACTCGGAGAGTCAAGAACTGTTGCGTTTGATATTTTTGAGACCTTCGACCGTGTGTGGTATGAGTTTTTGCTGGTCAACTTCGATGTTATAGCTTGTCGAATCATTTTTGCGTATGTCTCTTCAGCTTCCTTAAAGAACGTTCCCTGCAAATGACCGTCGATGACATATTGTCTCCAATCCTCCTTTTATAGTATATTAACGACAAATTAGAAAAAACAAAATACAATTTATAGCTTTTCTGACGACAGCACACTTGTCTCGTCATTCTAGTTTGATTTTAGAACATCGGCTGCGGATGCACATCTTCACCGGCAGCAGGAGATTGTATATCTTAATGACGATCTAGAGGTGATTTCAAATTGTGGTGAAACCAACCAGGTTATATGATTTTATGTCAACCTGACATAAAAATGTGAAGACAGACAATTCCGCTTTCTGCTTTGATAAGGTTGTAGGAGAATAAAATGTACAACAACATGTCTTGGCATAATCACGTCGCTGAAACTGCAATGCTTCTTCTCAAAAACTTGGGACACTGTTCCGAATCAGAAAGCTGTACGAACCCCAGCAACTTGTGATGCTTTATGAAGCTCAAATCAGACCTTCTTTGGGAAATTGTTCATATGTATGGAGCTCCGTCCCTAAGTATACCCTGAAGTTGCTGGATTTCATCCAGAAGAGAACCACCCGCTTGATTGGTGACACGAACATCACTTGCAATCCTGATAGTCTGGAACATCGAAAAAAGGTTGGAGATTTGTCTCTCTTCTCTCACGGGAGGTATTCAAGTGACTTGGTACATTTAAATTCGACCAAGAGCGGTACATACCAGAAAAACGCGACGGACTGTGGCTGCTCATCGTTTTGAGTTTCGACTCAGTACACCTCCAACTTCACCGTTTGAGAACTCTTTCATTTGGAGAACTGCGTTTATGTGTGATGAACTTCCTTAAGAATTTTCCTCAAATTCTGTCCTTAAGAAATCCAGCGAGTTTGAACTGGTCACCACTTCCGGACAGTAATGAAGTTTGTGAAATATTTCTGATGTGATTTCGTTAGGAGAACTTTTTGTCCCAACCATTATCTCCGGAATAGACTGCGGTTGACTAACAGAAATCTAAGCATGTTATATCAGGTAATAGAGCTGGTGATTCTGAGAAACTACGCTTACCTATTCACTGGTTTGGATAAATGTGATCTAGCCACTTCCAAAACAGCACGCCTTAACCTATTATTAGTTCAAAACTCATTCTAGTTTGGCAGATAACCATATATGACGACTCTAAATATGTTTGAGAAAAAACGTGACATCTAACATCTGAAGTGTACGAGCCTCCACTGCAATATATTTTGGAATTCTTAGAGAGAAAAAGAGGTGCTTGTAACTATATCACCCTCGGAGCATTTCGTAATGTAGAAGAAACATTTGTAAACAGACTTCATTACGATTTACAAATTTTGTCTTGTCTTGTCATCAGATGTGACATGTAAACAATTTCAAGATATGTATGCGGGATGTTGAGAAGATAAATATGGATAATTAGTAATTGATAAGGATCGAGAAGTGCTAGATGGACGTTATCGAAAAGGATTCGATTCTTTCATGGATCCTTGACACTATTGAAACAAATGAATCATTTGAGTGCTAGAGAGTGTAGGTGTAGACGGTACTTCATTGTGCTCATGCTTGTAGTGAAAACATTATGGAGGAAAACAATGACGACGAAATATGTTTGAAAAGAATGGTAATTAGAGCAATGGATGCTGTTCGAAAAAAGTTCAATAATATTAAGAGGAGTGGCCTAGGTTGTTAATCAGTACTCGAGACAATAATAACAGTTTTAAAAGTAATTTCTGCAATACTAGAGGAGCATCTCAAATGAATCAAGTAATGCAGAAAACAAAGAGTGCTACACCATTCACCGCCAAAACTATAAATAAAAGTGTAAGGATTTTCAAGCCTCTCCATCGACAACTTCAGATTTATAATCACCTAATGCATTTATATGTGCAAAAGCACATACAAAAGTTACTATCGGAAAATCCCTCATATGAAACAGTCTTTGGAGCACACACTAAAATGAGAAATTCACAAATGGGTGTGACTGATATAGAGTTTATCGATGAGACAATTGTAATCAAGAAAAATGGCAAAACTGTTGACACTTATCAGGGCACTTCAAAACTGTATAAATTTATATTCATGGAAGAACCATCGGGAAATAATCCTTTTCCTATGGTGATATACTCAAAATAACAAAGGCGGCATATAAATATAATTAGAGAAAACAGGGTTCATTACTGAATAATTGAAAGAAATGTCGAGAAACAATCCTACCACTAGTATCACTAGTAATATTCAAGCAACTGAGTTTATTTAACACATAATTTCAGATATACATATTAATGTAAATATGCAAATATTGGGGTTCGTGGTGATAGTTGGTACCATAACCAATGGAATGTTTGTCTGAATAACATTACCACAGATTTCACGTCTCTTTAACTGATCTTCACTGTCCAGACATCAACAATTCCGAAAGTGGATGTTCTTATTGGAATGGAAATCACCAAAATATTCACAAAATACCCAATCACTTCCACACATACTGCATAAATTGTTCCAACAATCTACTTTGTAATTATCGCAACTTAGACAACTTTGAACTGATAACTAATGATTCTGTTGCACGGTTTATACAGTGCCATCCCCAAAATATGCATCATATGGGAAACTTATTTATTAAGGGTTTTTCGACAAAAAGTTATTCTTGATAAAATTTTGTGCATAACCTAAAACTAAACATGCACCAACGAAATACAGCAATATACGAGGAGCCTTCAAATATTTGATTTTGAGACAAGAGTAAAGTACTCCTATTTTGAAAAATTTCGGAAAATATTATTCAGAAAAGTTGTTCAGCATTGGAAAATACATCTAAATTTCAAGTCGTGACCATCTAAGTGGAGTTTTATTTTTTCATCCATTTTTTTGAATGGGGACTATGAAAAGAAAAATTTGCAAAAACGAAAAATAATAGACAGCATCCTGTATACGACGGTTTATTTTGAAAGCCTGCAATATCACAAATTACACAACTATGCTGTTAACCACGGTCAATTTTTTTGAAGAGTAAAATCATTTTTAAAGTTTTTCATGCAGTTATTTTTATTTTTTGTTAACACCTAAAATTACTCAAAAGTATACAGTATTGTAACAAGAACTCAATATTCAATAATATCAAATCACAAAACATCAAAATGAAATAGNAACTCATCGATTTTCTGGAAATTATTTCGGAGAATTATTTTGGACAAGAAAATCTCCAGAAAATAAATGAGTTTGTTCCGAAATACCTATTTTATTTTGATGGTTTGTGATTTGATATCATTGAATATTGAGTTCTTATGTACAGTATAATTTTGAGTAATTTTCGGTGTAAACAAAAAATAAAAATAACTGCACTAAAATTTTTGAAAATTATTTCTCTCTTCCAAAAAATTGACCGTGGTTAACATCATAGTTGTGTAATCCGTAATATTAGAGGCTTTCTATATAAACCGTCGTATACAGGATGCTGTCTTTTTATCGTTTTCGTAGTGCCCATTTTAAAAAAATGGGTAAAAAAATAAAACTTTGCTTAGATGGCCATGAATTGAAATCTATATGCATTTTTGATGTTGAACACCTTTTCTAAATAACATTTCCCGAGATTTTTCAAAATAAGAGTACTTTACTCCTGTCTCAAAATCAAATATTTGAAGGTTCTTCGTATTTTACGTGTTTTTTACTGTATCTTGTTGATGCATGTTCAGTTTTTGGGGATGCACAAACTTTTATCGAAAATAATATTTTGTCGAAAAACCCACAATAAATAAGTTTCCCATATGGTGCATACTTTGGGGATGACACTGTACACAAAATGGTTTAGACTTTCAGGGCTGAGATTTTCAGTGTCATTGCTTTTCGAGTCATCGGACAGCAAGCCATATAGTTGAACCTCTGAAGAAGCTAGCCACTCGCGCCAGCGAAACGTCAGGAAGAAATTCCAAAAATCCACGGCTTTCGAACTCGAAAAGCAATGACACT
>WOGM01001161.1:0-10440 GCA_015342125.1 Leptinotarsa haldemani | reverse complement strand
TAAGTGCTGTGGGTCTACACTCAACCTCCCTACTATACATATACAGATACAGAACTTCTTTGATCGTTCTACAATGATCTGACATGTTCCTAGATTGTCTCGAATGTTTCAAACTATTCCATCACATTTCAGAATGTTCCTGGATATCATGAAATGTTGTGGCATGCTTTCGAATACTCTCGAATGTGATACAACGACAGAAATAAATACATATATGTTCGGGTCGGGTCAATAGCAATCAATAAATGGCAAAACTAAAATTTTTTGTTACCTTTTATTTAATATCAGAATACGTTTTCGATGGAACATCAACTATTATGACACTGCATTAGCTAATTTGCTTAAAAAATTATAACATGCTCGAGAAAAAGTCCAATTGAGCATAATAGTGAAAAATGAGAAATAAAACTTCATATGTTTTTTACCACTTGTATTTGTAACGAATACAATAAACAGTTTATTGCACTCGTTAGAAAATGTCCTCAGAGGACAAAACTGTAGTAACGTTAGTTATAAATACAAGTGGTATAAAACATAGTTTTATTTCTGATTTTTCGTGATTATTCTGTATCAAGTAGTAAGGGCTACATCCATCAGCATAATAATAGCATAGCATAATTTTTTCCAAAATTTAATTTCCGATACTTACCACCACCACCATATTTCACAGATATTTCAAAGACCAAAGTCAAAAAAATAACAGTTTTTCCATTGAAAACTTCCTTCTCCTAGAGCAGCTCTGTAAATGAACGTAACACATTCCGAATAAGGAAAAGGTAAAGACATCCTGCCTGGTGAGATGCGACCGTTAAGAGCGTTGGAGACTTGTCAGACAATCCATAGCAACAGAACACCTCTCATTCTTTTCAAAACCTTCTTTCAAAGTGTTCCATTCGCGGTGAGAGTCTATTAGGATATATTTTCATGGCAAACAATGATCATAAACTTCAATAAACGCCCGCTTTTGTTTTTCATGGCTTGAAGAGCGAGTTTGCAAGATATGAGAAGATTCACTTTTAATGACGTTGATGCTCATTATGTCACGAAAAGTGAGCATTAGCTTGATGTGTTCGCTTAAGGTGTGGTAGTCGTTCTTTAAGTGTTCTGTCTTCAGGGTAAACATAACTGACCGTCGAAAAAGTTGAGGAAGACTTGAGAGTAGCAGTTACACTAACATTAGTTAGAATTGTTTTGCCGTTTCACCGAATTATTGGGTGTTGTAAAATACACAAAGCAGCTTTCGTTATATATTTTTGAATATAGCATTAGAACAACGCAGAATAATTACTGATCTAGCTTCATCTTCAAGATTCCAAACAATATTTTTGATTGAAAAGAGGTCGGTTGGATAACAGAATCAATTAACATAAACATACCTCCCACAAAACTCATACACATATTAGCGTTTCAATTTTATAAAAAATTGTGAGTTTTTAATTAAATTACTCACCAAAAAGGAGTTTCTCCGTGTTGATAATATTACTATTTTAAAAACCAACTGACATATCAGATACATATTAAAAAATCAATCAAATTGAAATATGCAGTAGTAAGGCCATCGACATCTCTTCTAATGTTGACACTTTCGTATTTGAGGATATGTACCATTTCGCTCAAAAGTTTATTGGATAAATACGGTTGAACATCTAGAATAGTTGGATGATATCAAAATCAAAACTGTGTCTATAAAAAAAACATCTTTTTTCAAGAAAAAATAGATCCTGTTACCCAAACGACCTTTCTTCAGAAAAAATATTGGATCACTGAACTAATTAACTCAATATTTTTGATTCTCCTTCTCTATTATCTTACAAAAGTGCCACGAAGGGAGACAATGAATCCTTCTTTCGCGAACAAGACTGAGAGATTTTTTTATTAGCTCCATGGTCAGTATCCTATTCAGATTCAATCCGTCCTTCCATCGCCAGATTGCAGGACGTACAACTTGAATATTTATCCCCCTCTACAATTGAATAACTTTTTTTAATCAATTGTCCTAACACCAAACTGATATTTTTGCACTCGACGCGCGTTTCGCCAACAAAGTTAGCATCCTCAGGAGAATAAAATTTTATTCTCCTGAGGATGCTAATAAAATTCTATCCTCCTGAGGATGCTGACCTTGTTGGAGAAACGCGCGTCGAGTGCAAAAATATCAGTTTGGTGTTAGGGCAATTGATCAAAAAAGTTATTCAACTTTCACACCACAGGTTCCAATCTCATCGTTATCCCTCTTCAGTTCTCGAGGTGTACTTAATTTCCTCTTATAGTACAATAGTGACTAAGAAAAACCCATAGAAAAAAAATCCAATTGATTTCTGTCTCAGTTATATTTTCCTACCGTTCAAAAAGTTGTAAGACAGTAAAAACGTATTGCTAAAGTGCTAAAAAACTTTTGGAATCAACTGCCCAAGGTAGTTTCAAAAATTGGTAAGCACTCCGATGGGTTCTTTTGATTGGACAATGGAATGACAAAGATCAACCCAAAACCCCTTCTATTTCTTATCAAAGAAATGCAGTAAGAAATCTTCAACATTGTCCGAATCACAAATAGCCACTACAGTTAACTTACCTTTTGTCTCAATCGCTTTGTGTTCAAATTAAAAACCTTCTTCTTAAATTGCCTTTGTTCAAAGTGACTCGAAGTTGGATAAGAAATGAAAAATAGCTATATATGTTGACCATTAACTTTGACTAACAGTCGTCTTGGAAAAATAATTATTTGTGGTGAATGCGAGATAAAATGCTTTTCCCGAAGAAACAAGTTTTGCATGTTTACGATGCCGTTTGCTGTGTAATGAAATAAAGGGAATCAGCGAACCATCTCTGAATAAATATATCGTATTGTATTTAATGATGTGTTGACATTTCCAAGTACGAATTTAGTGAGCGGGTTTTTACCTTACGAGAATCGTTACTCGTATAACGTTAATTCTCAACACGTATCCGACATCGGCTTAATTTTCATCTTCATTCCAGCTCGAGAGTTCAGAACTGATAGCTTTCCGGTTTAAAACATGGCCGCCGGAGTGAAACCGGCTCGAAGAAAACTTCCTTTCCGGATCGAAATACATGAAAACAAACGGTCGTAAATACTTTACGAGTCATCGATCTGAGTCGAATCGACACAGCATGTGTTCTACAACCCTTACAATGAGGAGTCACGGTTTTCCTTGAATTATTTTGGTTTTGATCGATATGGAAGGCAAGGTCGTCAATCGTTGACGTAGTCAGTTGAGTCGTGAATATATAAAAAGTATTCCGAAGTAATTGCGCTTAACAAATTCACAACGCAAACAACTCACAAACAATTATACTCCAATATCATTTAAGTTTCTGCGTAAATAGATAGAGTGCAAAGTTCCTCTTCATCCTTTTCCGCCATTCGTCATCACCTCTGGAATAGTTTTAAAAACAATAGCAGTCACACTTTGAACGCGGCGGTCAAATTCAAATCGATGTTTTCAAATGACTTCATTCCCAAGTAACTTTTGTAATAGATTTTTACGTAAATAATCGAAAGGAAATGATATAAGCAGCTAGAGTGAGCCACTGATGGTTTACCTACTGCTCATACTCAGTAGGATGATAATAACTAATGGACTATCGCATAGGTATAGGAAGTCCCACTGAAACCAGAAACCCTTGACAACCGCTACTTGAAGATTTGCTCCCAATGCTAGCTTTGAACCAGCGTTCGAACATTGCCTTTTTCTGGTTTCTTCTCATCTTATATATGGTTTAATTCACTCATTTTTTGTCGAATTTCTATTCCCTTGAGGTTCACATGTTTTTTACCTCACCAGGGTTCTTTTTTAGTTTCATCGATATCAGCATGCATGCTATTTGCTGTTCGTTTGTGGTTTATGGACTCTATTTACTATATTTATATATGAGGTTATCCTTGTGGTAATTGATACCTGCTTTCTAGTTCATTGTACTCACATCAAGCGATATTGTTTCTATATCATTTTCAGAACTTCGATAATCCGTACATGGACCCTGATAGGTAAAAATGGTAAGACCTCATTAAGCACAGCTTTCATGAATCTATCGATTCTGTATGTACCGTTTTCATTCGCCTCTTGAGAACCTGCCAGGCTTTTATTTTCTACTTCCATGCCTTAATTTTTATAAAATCTGGAAATATCTCAATATTTAGTTGTACATATCTAAGCTTTTTGTGATGAAACCAATATCTGTTTTGTCGCACGGAATTTGTGGCAACTATGTATGTCTCTTTTCTTCGTTGTCTTTCTAACAAATCTCAAATTATAGACAGTTCTTTCGAAATAATAAGATATTTAAATAATGTTCATTAATTGGAATCAGCGTGATGATGCATTTTCTATTATCGTAGCTTCCCTCATTGCAAAGGCAATAATTCTATTATCGTAACATATCTTATCAATCTATAATTAGTTATTTTTCCATTTATTTACACCTTCGATGTGAAAAATATAGAGAAAAAGGTGGTATTAGTATTCTAGGAGAGGTACTTTGAGTCTCTGTTGAATTTTTGGTTAGATAAGAGATATTAGTAGTGGTTTCTTCATTAATTAAAAATTTTATATAACATAACTGATTTCTCTATATAGTCGAAATCAATGACATATAGAGTTATAATACACCATAACGTATAGAGAAGACTTACGTTAATAACGACAGTCTGAAAAACATAAAATGTTAATCTTTCATGACAGAACACCCTAGCATGGATCTGCTGCGTTATGCTGATACTACTTGATACTTTGAATACAAATTATGTATTAACCATTGTTTTCTGTGGAGAATAAGGAGTAGAAGTTGCTTGTTAAAATTTTCAGGAGAAACACCGAAGTCTAATCCAGAAAGAAACATTTTATGGAAACGTGCTGATGAGAATTTCAATATAGTTTCCAAAATGGTTCAAGTTTTCAACATGATTCCTCAACATGATTTTTTTACAATATTTCATCGGAATTTTATGTTGAATATTTAGAAAGATTCTTCCTCTTTATAGTGCAAGAAATATATCCTTATTTTTCAACAAACGGCAGTTCTTTACATCTATTGTTTATGTGATACATTGTCATGCATTATTGCTCAAGCGTCATTGGGTATTGATATAATTTGGTGAACTCACCACTAATGTCGCTCGCCAATTGAAGCAAATTTACTAAAATCGATGGAGACAAAACAGTGACGGGCAGATCAGGAGTGGTTCGTTTCCATAAATTAATATTGGCCAAACTGGGATAACCTATTCCCAAAGAATGAAAGACCATATGTGTACTTTCTTCAATGTGTAGACCATTTCCACAATCGCAATCTATCTTTTGGTAGAGGGACATGAGTTCAATCACAACTACGACGTGCTACATTTAAAAGAAAAATTCTGGAAATACAATGAATGGACAAATATAATTTTTTTTTCTGTTTGGTGACTGGTTGATAAAACTCAGGTAGTTTTCATTTATATTATGTCCATTTGAGTGAGTTTGTGAAATTTCATTTCCACTGTATAAATTTGTAATCATTTTATATTCAGACTCAGTTATTAATTAGGTAGAAGGGTACTAATTAAATGGAATTTAGTTAGTATGAATACGTCTTAGGAAGGCTTTTGTAGGTTAGTATATAAAAAGTCATATTTCCTTTTGGTAATGGAATGATGAACTTATCAGCCCAATTTTGGACCACTTACGATGATTCGATCATCAGTAATGTTTGCTCTTCGTCTACTAGACAAACAGCCTGAAAATACTCTCAAGGCCATGCTTGTTTTCATACGTATAATTTAAGATATTCGTTTTTCTCTGTTTTATGAGAGCACGGACTGCTAATGACTAATAATTAAGAGCTGGATCGTAAATGATTCCATGCATGCATTCCAGCAATCATTTGAAAATATGGAATTCACTAAAAATTGGTAGTTGTTGCGAATCCGCCGGTAAGTGAACTAATTTCTTGGAGTATTTATACCACGAACATGGAATTGAATTTGGTGTATCTCAAGTGAAATCATTTTTCGTGTTTAGCCTGATGATGTCGTTAGAGAAACAATATGTAGAATAAATCTTGAAACTGAAATGTTTTTCATGCCAATTTTTCAAATTTCTAAAACAGAATTTCAGGGTATCTGGAAGTTCCGTAAGAATATTTATTCTCTTACCTCAAGAATAATAAAAACACATTATTTGGAGCTTTGGGACGGAAATAGGAAAATGACAAGTAGTTCGAACACACGCAGAAGTATACCAGGTGAGAACGGGTTTGTGTGTGGTAAGAAAATATGAAATTCAGAACGAAGGTGGTCAGGGCCGGATTTGAATTCCAAGGCCATGGGGCAACCAGTGGAGGCTCGTAATCATTAAATTATTTTTCAAATAAAAGAAAATTTCCATTCAAGTGATTTTGTCACATATTTTTGAGCTCGAATAAGCGCGATGAAGGATGACCAGCAGGATCAACCGTTGTTCGGATTTTTTTTACTTATTTTATTTCTCTTCAACTCATGTACAAATTACAAACTACACATTAAACACAGTATTGCCACTAACATGCTTTTGCTGTTCCTCTTGAAGGTGATCACTTGGTGATCGAAACACGTGTCAAAGTGTTACAAAATAACGATTTGATGTTGGGAACAAACTCCAGTAATATTCATTACTACACCAAAGGTTCCAAACAGTGCATCATAAGTAATAACAATATCATTGATGCAAGTATTCTTAGTAAAAAAATTGAGAGGGAAAACGTAAAAGTTTCTGACCCGTCAAAATTTGGATATTTTTTATATTTACCGTGGAGGCTCCTCTTCTGTGAAGGCCCAGGGGCAGAAGCACCACCTGCCCTCCCCTAAATCCGGCCCTGGAAGCAGTTTATTGTTAATGAGATTTATACCGATAAACTAATTGAAAATCTTTATCGTCATTTTCTCTAAATATACAGTATGTCAGCACTTTGAAATAAACTATAGTTATGTTGTCGAACTTGATGTAGTGTGAGAAACAATAGACGAAGTTTGCTTTGTAGGAAGTGGTATATTTAGAACTTTAACATTGAAGTGCGCCTTTTTTAATACAAAAAATGCCAAAGATGCTATGCGCTTTTTTTTCTGTGACAGTAAAAAAGTAGTGAGTAAGTATAAGTACTTATTGACCCACAACGAAATAGAGCATCTAGGAAACTTCAACTTATTCACTGGCACAGTCAAATGAACCGCATAGTATCTTCGACAATTTCTGTAGTACGAAAGGTACACTTCAACGGTAAAATTAAAAAAATATCACTTGGTACTTTAAAAAAATAATTGAATGTACAGCTGACGGAGTGAGTCAAGGCCGGTGAGAAGCCCCTCCCTCGAGATGTGCAGTAGATGTGGAGAAATCTGTTATCAGTCTGTTAGATTATACGTAAACATTCAAATTCAGGATCGTTTTTGATCAGTGATGGAGTTCCTTCCTTCATAATGTCATTAAGACACGTCAGAGGAAGCCATTGTATGGCGAAACACGTGTTGCGTTTTTGTAAAACTGTCTAGTGAAAATCACACAATGAAGTGTTTTTAGAATACGTTAATATTCCAAACAATTACACATTCAACCATTTATAAATTTGAGAGATATTTGAAAAGCTTCAAAATTAAAAGCAATTATTTTCAATGTATTCACGTATTCAGTCAACTCAAATCCGAGTCTATAATTCCAAGTTTGAGAAATTTTCATTCCAAGGAAGACATCACGGCTATGCGAATTCTTAGACACTTTCTTGCTAGTTATAAATTATATCGTAAATGCACAAACAAGATTCACTTTAAAAGTCATGTTAACGGTTTCTAAAATATTCAGGTAAAATTAATTAAGTTCCATAAACTATGCTTTGTATCAAAAAGTAGAAGAGAGAGAAGAATATTTCAAGAAAAATTCAGTATTTCTTTCATCTAGACTTGATTATTTCAACGTGACCAGTATCAAAATTATTATAATCGACCAATAATATTATTTTCATGTAATCATTACTGCAGCATAGAATTTTATTTTGTAGACATTCGTTTTTTATATTGTGTTTAGTAATTTGATAAAGCATTATAGAAAATATTCCGGAGAAAACACAAGATCTCTCTTTAAATCGTTACTCAAAAAAGAACGGCTCTAGTATAATTAGATGTTTCGTGGGGTCATTACCCTTCAAAAGATATTCTAGTCTTCACTTTTAGTAGGTATATATTTCGTTCAACACTCTTATACAATGTGTGTATAATTGATGGAACCGTAGAAAAATAATGTATTGACTATTTATATTACATTTCCAATTCTCTTGTGAACAAATATAAAAAATGGATTAATTAATGAAAGATTTTTTTCGTATTCGTATTTGTATTTTATGTATTACCTAATAAAATCAACATATTCACTACAAAATGGACGATAAAGAATATCATCCGAGATTTTCTCTGTTCATGTTCAAAGAAATTGATTTACTTGATTTACTGAACCTGTATTGTTTATTCCAGTGTCAGATAAAAGTGAAAAATGTGCGAAAACTGTCTTTTTCATATAGCATTTACCTGAACCAAATATCATTCAGATCCACCTAATATTCTAGAAGTTATGACTTGTATAGATCCGTTGATACCAGATAATTTTTTGAGAAGCTGAACACTGAATAGTTTATTTCTGGAAAACTTTAGTACTATGACTAAAAGTGTCCAAGTTCATAAAACTAAATTATATCCCTTAGTCTTTCCCAAACCATATTTGTCCACGAACTCAGGTTCACAAAATATTTTATATCATTAGCCTAGACAACATGACCAAAAAAATTGAGATGTACTTTTGCTCCAGTCATAACTGACTGAGTAATGAGAAGTACGAAATTGGATTATTAATTTCCAATGTATTCATTTTCTCAATAGACGAAATAGATGCGCAATTTCAATGGAGATGGTCTTCCATGCGACCTGTTTTGATCATATGTGAAGCATAGTTCATTTATTTTTGACCCTGTCGAAAAAAGCTTTATCAAATATCCGTTTATGGATATTTGAATATCTTATCATAAATTATTATCCTTCAAAGTTGACTGACAAATCACTTTGGAACAACAAGATGGAAAAGAATCATATGTGAAGGATTTTTCAGAGAAATATATATTAGTCTTTGAGAATGAGAACATCTTGAAGAAACATTGCAGAAAGTGGCAAAAATACCGAAAGAACTCAAAAGTAGTTTATATTGGATAGACAAGACGATATCTGAAAACAGGAGTAGCCGAACATAAACGGAGTTTATGAACACTGAAAATGAAACCGGACTCGACGATAATTCCAGAAATAATCTACATCAGTTTGATTTTGTTAAAACAGAAGCTTTTGCAAAACAACATTTATTAGAAAGGTATTCTACAAGATATGATTTTAAAGAAAAATATAATAATCAGATAAAATGAACATCATATCTGACAGTTTATGGATGCCGATGGTAATACCACGAGTTTATCTGCACCAAAGAAGTTCATTGTTCGTCCTTTTTTTAACTTTTTTCCAGTTTTGGGAGGAGTGGCACAGAGAGTAAGCAAATTCTACTCCATTCCTACAGTTAACAGATTACTGGAAGTATACCATATCTTCTCGTTTTTATAAAAAAATGTGCATTTTCGTTCCATTATATCTATTTTTTCTTTTTACTTTTTGTTAATCAATTTTCTACTTTGTTAATTGATTTTAAAGGTACCTATTGGAAGGTACATAAATTTACAACAAGCTGCAAAAGCGTGTAATTATTCAAAATATAGTTGAAATAAGATTTTGAAATTCCGAATGATTGCCATGCCTGGAAAAAAAATTATTCAAGGTCAAAGGTCAGAAATTTCGAAAAAAATTGGTTTTTCGCGATTTTCAGGAAAACGGTAAGTTTTATCATAAAATTCTCTACAAAAAATGTATCAATACTTTTTTTTCTTAGAGCCACCGTTTCTGAGATACGACGAGTCAAAAAGTGGTAAAAGTTGTAATCGTCATTATATGCATAAGTATGCCACGTATATACATCTCTGACGTTGTAATTTAAGTAAAAATATTTTTCTATTGGTATACATAAGTATAAACATAAGAATATCAGGTAGATTGAAATCCAGTCTCTTAATTTGTACACTAGTGTAATCTTGAACAACATCTGTCTCCTTGTTCAATTGTGGATGTGATACGAGGTCTGCATTTTACAGGAGGGGTGAAGCAACAGTTTTTAAAATGTTTAGAAAACAAGATCTAGTTCAATGTGCTGAAGTTTTCAAAAATAGTAATTCGACTCAACTAGTTTATCACCAACGGGATTCAGTTTCTTCTTTCTATGTGCAAAGCTCCGAAAAAACTACCTGCTTAGATGAGTATCGATATGCATGTTTCGTAAAAACACTAAAAATAAGAAACAGGTGCAGCTTGTCTTCCTCCAACCTCAG
>WOGM01001160.1:0-10445 GCA_015342125.1 Leptinotarsa haldemani | reverse complement strand
AAGTTGCTACTGCTTTCTAATAGAAGCGGCAACACCGCATTGTCGAAAATATTTTAGTTGGCTAGAGAATGTCCGAATATGTCCTCCATTAAATTTTCAAAGGGATCCGTTGTCTGGTTCACCAGAAACGTCTAATGTGCCATCCACCGTGAATCAGCCTGTATAATATAGTGATACTTAGAGGTATCCTTCAAGTATAGTAAATAAGTTGATTGGGAAAAATAAATTAAGGTTTGATCTTTGTAAATTTTCTAATTTTCGAAAAGACGTTGATTCAAAGTTCATTGTCCTACCGTATAAACCAAGATACAGTAACGAATTAGATTGAATTTTCAAAGAGTATTCTACAAAACTTCTTGCTCAAACAAACAAATGTAACTCAAAAAACAAGATGTTGGATGATGTGAAGTCGAAAATATATGGAATTAGCGGGGCTGACCGTTACAAAAAAAAACTGCCGGTTAACCTCTAGAATCAAACTGACTACAGATTTCTAGATACAATCGTTACCGACATATAACCCTGGCTTCCCGACCCAAGGGGGAGTTCAGAAAGTGAATCAGAAAATGAACAAGGAATTCAAACAGTGGAGATAAATTAAGCGTTAGTTGCTAAGTGTTGTAAATAATTTAGTTTGTGATTAGTGAAATATTGTTGGAAATTAATTTAAACAAATGTATTTCCAACAATTCCAACAATTAATTCTTTAAATTGTTACAGTACCTACATTGTAGTCTCATTGGGTCTGCTTGTCTACTCAGTTATTAAGTGCACACAACAAAAATCGAAAAAATCGAGAAGAGGTTGGTATGAACGAGTATAATATGAAATCTTGGTGTATATATTTTACAGTATGAATTTTCAAAACCTCTATCGTTTTTACGGTTTCTTCATACAGTTTCCATTGGTGGATAACTCCCCTGAACCGAAGATACTTTGATTCAAGGAATTGGAAAAAATAATTTATGAAGAACATCAAAGGTTAGAGAGACGTGCAGAATGATTTTCACCTAACAACGTCATCATATGACAGTAAAAATCAAGTAAATATTTTTTTTAAATATTTAATAATTACGACAAAAGTCATTGCATTGTTGATATTGAAATATATATACAAAATATTTTATAATCATAACTCCTTATCAATATTCTCCCAATTGTATTTGACAAATATAAAAAACAAAGTCGATTATTTTGCACAAAATATTCACGATATATTTTATAATGTTCATTACATACAATATTTCAAAGTTGGGATAGCAACATCGTCTTGAAATTTAACAGAATGATAATGTGATCACCATCAAATAAATAACTGCAAAAATGTAAAATCTCACTATGGATTATTGAATTTGATTTGTTCAATTGATTTTTCTCTATAAATAGAATACTTCATCCAAATTTGAATAAAAACCATTTTCTGCAACAATTCTGAATTCCAAACATTTTCTATAAATAGTATAATTTAAGTTTTCCATTTTTTAACTTGCTATAATTCACTGATCCTAGTTGAGAGCCAGAAAAATAAAAACCTTCTCAAACATTGAACAACAGATTTTTGAAAGGAAACCGTTAGCAAATGATGCTCATCTTAGAACACTATACTAATAATATGATTTACAATAATAATAAATAATTTATATTGAATATATCATCATTACTCATGGATCAATAGAAATTTCAACATTAACCAAGATAATAATAACCAGGGTTATTTAGTTTTTCGGTGAATATTACCAAATTCTCCATATAAGAGAAAATCTTATTTTGTCAAGAAAACATTTTTATTGTCTTTGCATAGCATTGGATCGTGATTTGTTTGTTCAAATGTATCATATTTCCAATGAGGTGATCAATGGTGACCCAAAGAACATCTTTATTTCTGCTACAAAAATAAATATTCAATGTGTCAATAAGTTTATAATCCATAAAATGAAAATATAATGTTTAGTAATAAAAATATTGTTTGGCCTATTGAAAGAAAACACAAATGAACTGGATATGAACATACTGTAGGGTAACTATTGAAATAGTGATATATAGGACGATATATTTGAAATAGAGATGTAGAAATCAACGTGGCTAAATTCTTACAATCACGTTAGCTGCTTCTTTTCAACATTGATCACTTGAATATATTGGATGTGTTCATGAATCCTTCTTCTCGAACGTTTACAATGTGAATTACAAATTTGATTTGTGAACCAAACGTGTTATATTTCTGTGATTAGTGTCTAAAGTAAAGCGACTTCAACTGAAAATAAACTCATCTATGGCATTCTATAAAGGGATGAATCGAAGAGTTGAATTTTCCATCTACTGCAACATCAGTGTTCCACAATTCTCATTCGTAATAACTTTTGGAATGTATAAGAAAAATGTTCATGTTTCAAGAAAGCTTTTTGAAAAACATTACTTTTGCATATTAAAAATAGTGAGTGAATAATTTTTCATAATTACCTATAACTGATACCAAGAGCATACACCAGTGACACATTTCAATATATTTCTTTCAAATATGACATTATAAAATATTGCAATATTAAACAAAATTTATCAAAAGTTCTTAGTTTCTAAATGAAAGTATTTAAATTATGCCATCTTTAATCTTCACACAGCCATCAAAAATCAAAATAAAGTTTAAATTGCTACTGAAGTATAATATATTATATAACCACAGGGTGGCCCAAACGGGGACATCCCATTTTTTCTTAAATATGGCATCTCAGGACCTATTAGATCACCCTCATGTATATTAAGCGCCTTTTGGAATTTTCGAGTATGAAATTTTCAATGTTTCTATGAGAATTTCCGGCCAGACCTGTTTACATATTTTTTAACGTTTTTCAAGAGGAGTGTTTTGTTATAAATATACTTCTCATGAATTCATGTTTCTGGCATAACAATAATTTCTGAATTTACAATGAAATACATATTAAAACACACTTGTTCGAACAAGAAGAGTAGAATTGTCAATTCTGAATCGAAAATCGAATCGATTAGCTTCTAGGTAATTTCAAAAACACTGCGGAACTCTAAGATTGAAAGATAACATGAAAGATAATTGGTATCTAACAGGCTGTTATTTGCTGAAATAGGCCTCCAAAGGTACCGAAGTGAAAATGTTCAGAGGTAGTCTTTCATTTTTAAAAAGTCAAGCTCAGATAATATAACAAATAGTGTAACTAACGAAATCGTTACTGAACTTAAAATTTCGGTGAAAAAATTAAACAATGATTACAAATTCAGTTTGATATTGATAGCATTACTACTTTTTCGCTCATTCTCAATTTTTATCATATCACTCTTTTGAATGACGTCATTTTTCAATTACTGAGAATCCAAGGAAGAATTATCATATTTTTGATATATTTCAGGAACATGATCCACCTTTTTAAAGACACCCAGAGTTCTCGAAGTCTTTACCGGCTTGTATAACATTTCAAATGATGTTTTCTTTCAATAACCTATCTGAGAGTAATTATAATGCTGAAAAAAAATTGGTTTCTATCGGTTAAGTGGTTTTTGGTTATATTTTCATGTTTTTGATCATGTAACGTATTTTCAATGTAAATTATCAATAGAAAAAGCAAAATAAGCAAATATAAAAAAGTATCTGCGAAAATTTCTACTGTTTTACCTTTGAACACAGATTTCAAGTAATGACGCTCTTCAGTTTATTTTTGTTATTGAAAAAGTTCAAGATTGTGTAAATTTTCCAAAACTATCTAGGTAATAAAAACTATTTGTCAACATTTTCAATTCAAAGTTGAAAATTCAATTCTGCCTTGTTTGAATGTAGATTTATCGATATTACACCTTATTTTGATTTTAGGAAACTACTAATTTTATGCAAGAAAGAACAAATCATAAGGACCATGTAACCAAAAAATTGCCGAAAAACACTTCTCTCCAATAAAGTTGAGATATATTGAAGTCGATCCTTCCAAAAAGTCTCATGGAAACTTTGGGGGTGATCCTGATAGGTCTTGAGTTCTGGACGTCTCCGTTTGGGTAATTCTGATATTTAATATCTCCAGTTTGCTTTTTTTTAATCTACTAACTCTCTACCCGGAAAACCTACTGTTGACTCAGCTCAACATTTTCCAAGCTCTCCTTCTATGTACAATTCTACCGTATAGCCATCAATTTATACCTAAGAACAACAAAGGAGCTGACCCTCAATACGAATAAAAATATTAACAAAGCTATAACATCATTGCCGAATTGATCTGCTCGCACACCAATTGCTTCTAAGAACTCCTTGGGATACTTATATCGACAAAACTCATCTTCAGGGCATTCTAGAGTACTTCTGTTCAATCCATAGACCGCTTCTACCATGCCCTCCAAAGCGAAACGAAGATAGGAAAAGTAACTACACCAGTAGAAATATGGAGAAAGATCACATAATCGGACGCCGAAACCGGCAAACATCATTATAGGTACTGACATCGCTGGGCCCATGAATGTTCCATTCTGAAAATAGAAAAATTCTGAATACATATAATGACAGGGAGTTTACAGAAAGAGTGATTCGAAAGATTTCACTCATTTTTTTTGTATTGAAAATGTTCATAACAGAGATCAACTCTTTTTAAAATTTTGGGAATATCCTTCTTGTTCTAGAATTTGAAAAAACTAGTGTTGACGCAACTGAAGGTTGTTGAAAATTAAACCATATATACTTTAAAATACGTTTTTTGTGGAGGGCTCAATATCCTAAATAACAGTAAGAAGTAAAACATTCAGTTACAAAAAAAAAGTTGACAAGGAAAGGTTGACAGACCTTGGTACATTTTACTCAATCTAGTTAAGACCAGATTGGCACTCTGCAGGCTAGATAATTTTCAATCCACTTCAGAATGTTTTCTTGAATCCCCAAAGCGTTTAGTTTATGCAACAACAAATTGTGGTTTACTCGGTCAAATGCCTTTGAAAAATCTGTGTAAATAGAATCCACCTGGTGTATTAACGTTTTTATTTATACTTTGTGGAACGATTCTTTCATAAATCAAAGATGTGACATTTTTTTTGCCAGAAACATTAATTGTAAGGGTTTGTATCTTATGTATCACTTTGTTGACCCGGTTTGGATCATTGAATGGTAAAACTCATCTAGGCTCATATCACCTTTCTTCCTAAAGTTGAAAATGAACGACTTATGTGGAAATATTTATTTCTCTCACTACTACAAAAAAAATGTGTGTAAAATATCGAGTAGATATTCAGAAACACCGCCTTTCTGTTGAACTTATATTTGGGCCTTTCTTTAGAACCTACGTGTTGCTTTCAACACAATTCGGCCATCAATTCTATTAATTATAGTTTCAATTTAATTTTTCAGTTCATCTGCATTATTATGTTTTATTTTGTACAACTCATTTTTCAGAAATCCCCAAAAATAATATAGAGGTATCATGTCCGGTGAACGAGGAGGCCACTCGAAAGGATCATTTGTAGCAATCCATCTCTTTCCAAAACAATTTTGCAACATTCTTTTTACTCCACTGAAATTACGTGCTCCATTCTGCTGAAAATAGATCATCTTAATAGCCTTCAGATCAAGATCATCGAAAAACTCTGCCAACACTCTTTTTAATAAATTAATGTAACTGGATCCGTTCAAAAAACCATGGTAGACAAATGCGCCGATAATTATGCCTCTAAATAAAGCACACCAAATATTGATACTAAATCGTCTTTGCGGACTGAGGGGAGGTGCTAAAAAATAGAATTTGTCTACTCCAATAATGAACATTTTTTTCTATTATACATTCCACAATTTGAAAAATTAGCGTCATCGCTCCATAAAATATTTCTATAGAAGTTTAGATTTTGTCTGCATTCATTCATAAATCACCGACAAATCCCCAATCGTCTCTCGGGGTCACCAGGTTCTAGTGTAAAAGGAGAAATGTTATGTTTTTTTCAGAATTCTTTGAATAACAGACGGTGGAACACTTATTTCTCTAGATAAATATCTGATGAAATTATTGAATTTATCTCAAAGTAAGCTAAAACGTCAATTTCTGTATCTTCAGATATTACAAAACGTTTTTCAGTTCTCCTCTTCTCAAAAACATTTTCATTGTTCTTAAATCGACAATGAAGCACAGCAATAAAACACCGATTAGGTGATTCACGATCGAAGAACGAATTGCTGTAGTGTTGGAGTGCTTGGAGAATTTCGATAAAAACTACCCCAAACGTTTTACACTTTTGAAGCCGAAATGCTTTCGAGAGATCTGTATGATGATTTTCTTCGATATGTGATTCCGTTTCATTGCCAAATCACGAAAATTTAAACTAAACTATTATGATACAAATACAATGCCAGTATTGTTTTACCAATCATTTCCTCTTGCGTTTTTACGATTGTATTTATATTGTCCGTATTAGGAATCACACGTTAAGAAGTAAGACCTCGTTAGTCCTTAGCTCGCACGAGTTTCAACTTTTGAGAGTTGTCGTTCGTAGGAGGGCGACAACTGGTTAACGGAAAAACTGATTTTAACAGATTCAACAAATTTTGAAGTGACTCAATACCTTCAGTTGTCGTTCAATTCATATTTGGAATGAGAAATATAAAATTTCTGATAAGTATATAGGTACTTGCGGTTTGATATCCAATAATATTTCTTGAAATAATTCTGAAAGCCATTCAATTCAATATACATGGTGTTTATTAAACATGCGGCAAAAAATTAAGGGACTAGTCCTTGGACTATTCAAAGAATATTTTGTTCTTTGATGATTTTTGATACGTAGCGAAAAATAATTTCGACAATAACAATTTATTACCAAAAATCGCATCTAATGTTTCTTAATCTACAAGAATTGTTAAAAATGACACTCCCCGCTAGGGTGCAAGAATCCAATCTTATCCTCATCGACTCCCGAACTCTTCCAAAAACACCAGGATCGTTTCTGATTGCGTTACACCCAAAAATTATCCGATTTCTCAAATCTTTCACATCTTCCACTGGAGTAGTAAGTATAAACTTTGGGTGGCCCCTATTACTTGGTAGGTCAAGTGTAGTAAGCTATATTTTCATTTCGTTTACGTTAATAATTTTAAAATTACCAAAATTCTTATTGTCGAAATTCGTTTTCGCCCCGTACCTTCGAAACGAAGTGTCCTATCAAAAATCATCAAAGGACAAAATATCCTTAGAATAGTCCAATAAATAGTCCCTGTATTTTTTTCAATTACAATCTTTTTGAGAATTGAAATTTTCTTGGTAAATTCAGATAAGAATGGATACGTAATGTGGAGTATTTTTCTCCGAGTTTTTTTTATAGAAGTATAATACAATATAATTGTTTTTCATGTAATTTTCACTGAAGCTTTATTGATACTGTAGATATTTCATAATAAGGCTTGTATTGATACTCACCACAACGTTGAAATATATTCCAACCATCAAACCAAAACTTTGAGCGACGAAGACAACCATCAGTGACGAAACGAAGAACATCATAAACCTTATCATTTCATAAGGTTGTGCTGTTATGTAGTATATTGTTATTGAAAAAACTAAGGAACAAACAATCTGTAATAGATATACTTTTATTAATTTCAAATTAGGAGATGAAAAATGAATAGAAAATCAGGCTATTGTTTAAGATATTAATGACATATTGTGAGTTTTTCTTCTCTTCTTTTGGATGATGTTTTCTGAAGGATCTCTGTTCAGTTTGTCAAATACTTGAAAAAACTTTCAAAGACAGGACCGTCGTGAAAGGGGGTGGGGTTGGGGGGTCTTCGACCTCTCTCCTGCCAATAATTGACAAATTACTAAAAGTTGGGAAATTGTGGGTAAAAAATGCGCAAGTTTGAAAAATTACTGAATAATTGAATTTCCCAACTTGTTAAACTTCAGATAGACCATTTTCCAACACAATAAGGGTGGTTATTCATGGAGAGCAGTAGAGAATAGGTAATAAACACAAGTACGTAGGGAATTGTGGTATGGGGAGTTGGCTATGTCTAGAGGAACGGTGATGGAGAGGGAAGGCGAGTGGAACCAAATGTTAAAGTTGTTCGTAAAAAGCACATTACTTGATTCAAGAAACAAATAACTTTATTTTAAATGTGTGTTGATTTGATATTTCAAAGTTGGGAAAAAAACAATGTTGGGAAATTCCTAGCGTCGTGACCCAAAAAATATTTCTGCTTCAAAATTGCAGTTAATTGAATTCAATGTCTTTCGAAATCGATCAATGATTACCTTTACCTAGTATAATTATACTTTTTCCAAATACTGAAAATACTAATTACCACTACTATAAGTCACCAAAGAATATTTATTTTTCTACGTGAGAAATAATGTACTATTGAATAATTGGAACATTTGTTCATATATTTATCAACTGGAATATTTTGTTTTGAAAAAAATGTTATATATGCATGTAACACTGAAATATTTTTTTCTCTAGATTAGGAAATGTAAATAAGCGATAATTGGCGGCAACCTTACACAGAAAAGTTCAGTAATTTTTTGTCAAAGTAGATGCAGTATATGATATTCAACTACTGAAACAGACAGACAGTTTTTCCAATATGAAATTTCTAAATTCAAAATATAGTGTTTTCTGTTACATCATTTCAATTCTTTTCATTTTTGGGAAAAAAATTATTTCCTGTCTAACATTTCCTTAATATATGAATAGAGGAAAAGAATGATGATTATCAAAAGGTATCAATGAAAACCATTTTAGAATGTGTATGTAGATCATTCAGATATTCTTTTACCTAGAAACGGAAAAAATAGTTAACTATCATAACATTTTAGGGTCACCGAGAGGCTAGTTAATGACGACAGATAAAAGCGTCTTGTTTGGCACCTGAATGAGCAGGGCCGTCCTTGCCCATTCACAACAATACGTTGATTTTAAATAAAAAGTGAAAATAAAGGAAAAGTACTTACTGATAATGGTATATCCACTAGAGTTATGGCAGTATAGTACATTTTCAGTGAATACCATCTGTTGAAGTGTTCCTTGATTAAAATCGACATTTCCTGAGGTACTGAAAATAAACATCGTTGCATCAATTACAGTTTTGTTTTCTGATATATACGGCAACGAACAAGATGAGTATGGAAATTCTCTTAGTAATCAGTTTAAACATTTTTTGAAATAGTGCAAAATAACTGACGAAATTATTATCTGAATATAATTATTGAATGGATCACGATATATTTTCGATAATACTCTCTCATTTATCTTTTACTTAGATTATCAAAATAGGAACAGAAAACTTTAATAGCAATTCAATAGCAACTTCTATGATATGGGTTTCAAATGAGCAGATTTAATGATAGCGAAGTGGCATCATTCTTGATCCCATAAAACGGACACCTCATTGAGAAACTAGGTAGATAGCTCAAAGGAAAAATACTATCATAATGAGTTATTGGCTAATAATCGTAAAATAAAATATCAAAAAATTATTTTCCTACTGAATTAATATTACTGGAGTTTCATCCCAACCCCAAACCATTATTTCAACATGTCGACAGGTGTTTCGATCACCAAATGATCATCATCAAGAGGAGGATTAAACTAAATATACATACAATATTATCCTTATTTATACCATACATACTAGGTATACTAGGTACCTGCGTCTTAATTGTCTTAAATTAATTTTATAACGTTGCCTTATCTACTACTATTAAATTAATATGTACAATGTGGCCATATGTAATAGTTCAGTAAATCTGATGAGTAGAATATTATTTCAACGAGCTATATAATAATAATAATAATGATAAGCAGGGATGGCCGCTAACACCCTTAGCCTTTGGTGAGTTGCGCCACCACGTACCCGAGCAACTGGTGCAAAACCGGACTGGCAGTCCAGGCGCACCCGGGAAGGAGAACACTATTCTCCCTCCGGTGCCGGCCATGGGTCCACTGAGCTAACCACCCGGTGGACCCAACACTTGGTTCCCAGCAATCGAGGAAGGGGCCCCCACAATCGACCCGCTCGGAAGGGTCAGATGCAAGGTGGTGGGGCCCATAACGATGATTTGTCTACCGACGACAATGATAATCTTAGGGATTACGTATCCTATCTTTGGCGGCAGGGCTATATAGCTCCTCCCCAGCCTGCTAAACAAGTTATAACACCCGTTGTCACGGCTGGAAAGAAGACTCGCATCATGCCACCAATGAAGTCAATCAGAACATGAAGGGCGCTCCACACAATTGGGCCCCAGAAGCCACAAGAACTGGCTTGTTTGGATGCGGAGGTTCATAATGTTCTAACAGAAGAGGCTGACGTCTGGCAAATCAACACCGCCATGTATAGCGTCGTCCAATCGCTTTTCGAATCGGAAGGACGAAATCTCGGCCTTGCGGTTCGGAAGAATGAACGGCGTGTACACAATATGGAGGCTAAGATCACGTCGACGAGACAACACGCGTCTCGTATC